>OX459031.1:22933776-23148776 GCA_949775025.1 Tricholauxania praeusta | reverse complement strand
GAAGAAAAAAATTACACAAAAAGTAAATAAAATTCCATACCTTCGTTCGCTTCGGCGGCGACAATACTTAGTAGCAGATTACAAAATAAAAAACACAAAACTAATTTGGCGGATGAGACTCGGAAGTGTGCCATTTTCGTTAAAATTCAAACAA
The DNA here is from genome assembly GCA_949775025.1 of Tricholauxania praeusta. NCBI lineage: Eukaryota > Metazoa > Arthropoda > Insecta > Diptera > Lauxaniidae > Tricholauxania > Tricholauxania praeusta. The sequence continues at coordinate 23,148,622 of OX459031.1, read as the reverse complement.
AACTATTAATTGCACTTTCAAATTTAAGCGCTTTATATACCCTAAGCTGTTGCAATAATTCGACTCAACACACACATATCTACATACAAATACATAAGTAATATGCAGAATAAATAAATCGAATTGAAAAGTTAACACATTAACGACCAGAGTTTACATTACTAATGAAACTGTATAAAATATTTCAAAAATGTGCTAAAATTTTACTGATGTTCGCACAATACTGTGTAGCGCTCTATTTGCTACGAAATTTCATTAAAGGTGTAGAATACTTTATGATTCTCAATATGTTTATAAAAGCTTATACTTGAATATTTGAAAAGTTTGCTTATGTCTCTCTCTAAAAGCAACAACTCTATCTCTTTTTCTAATTCCAATTGTGGTAAACTACTAACTGCGGTAAATTAAGTTCATCATCTCAGTCCATATTTCAACTCTCATCTTAGTCTAAATGGTTATAATAATAGAATATCATCCAGAGCATATTCTCCTTTTGCGTTTATCAAACGTAATAAATCATCTTTTGTACATCCATATGCCTTAAAACAGCAAAGTATGAGTTTCTTAAGATCTAATTTAGAGTTTGCATCTAAATAGTTTGGAGCGTTTCTTTTGCTGGACCATTACCTTGATACAAAGCTTGTTCCGTGCTGGTTAATCTAAATTTCTCTGAAAATCGGCGGTTTCTTCAAAGTATATTAATTATAAATTATCTTAGTTGTGCTCGATATTCCATGCTACAAATCTTGTTACTGTGTTCTTAATCTAAGCTCCATTGAAAATCGCCGGCTGCTTCAAAGATTTTCTATTAGATTTCAATACGGAGACCTTCCAGGTCAGTCCGTTCAAACCTATCCGATGAAAATTTTTGCAGCCATAATGATTATATTTGCGGTATTACATTTTGCTTTAAAATGGCTGTCAATCGACTTAGAAATTGTTGCTTGTATTTGTATATAAACTGGCAATTTGTTCACTATAGTAATCTCCGTTTACAGTAAGCCAATCGTCAATAATTATGAGATCGGATTTGCCATGTGTACTTATTCCTCCAGTAATCTTTATTTTTGAGCCTTGGATCACTTTTTTTGAATTTCATATTCTGTCAATTTTGTTGTAATTATTACAATTAAACATTTGAGTTTAACTATTCCTAAGTTGATTTGTTCTGGTCTGTTAGGATATTACCATGACCAATTAAAAATATTAAATATTATGTCATTTTAAGTAATATTCCATAAAAAAATCAATTTGTACACAATATGTCTGTCCTCATTTTTCACACAGTTTAATTTAGGTGTATGAACTTCAATTTTTAAGAAGAGGGTTTCGAAATGGTCAATAAGCAGCAACATAACTGCCAATAACATTGGATCATTCTCAAAAAATATTGCTTATAATGAGTTACAGTATACCCTCGATTATAAAGCCTAATTAAAAATTGAGCTTCTTCATAAAAGCGATGAACATAAAGTTATAAAGCATGTATTTTTTCAAATACCTTATATGAACTTTATATTTACTCTACCTAAATACAAATTTATACAGAATACATAACTGGAACATTACACATTTATGATTTTTTGGAGAAAAGATATACATCAGAAAATAAAAGTTTCCAGACTAAAAGAACATAATGGACTTTTAAGTGCAATTATAAAACATTGGTCGAAAAACCTCCTTAAAATTGGATTATATCAAGAAGTTGTTTTTCCTTTGTTCTTTCTCATCAAATATTAAACTCCATTGAAGAGAATTTCTTGCTTACATTACGCACACACACACACCTTTTTTTTGTTGTTGCTTTTGATATTGTAATAACAACGACATTTAATTGGAAACAATAAGCATTAGAGATAGGGAGAGAGTAGTATGTATATTTTTATACCCTACACCGAGGATATACAGGGGCGTGGCATAGCCCTAAATTTTATAATTTATACTACCATATCTTGTAAGCCGTTCAAGATATTTCAATGAAATTTGGTAAATGGATACATATCAAATATATCTTGAATTGAGATAAAAGTGGGCGGAATCGAAAAAGTGGGCGTGGCAATTCTCAACTGTTAAAAAATAAAATTCAGTACACCTCAAAATTGGCACGAACGATTTCCATAAAAATTTTGGAGGTGATGCCGCTCAGCCACTTTAGAGAAAAAACTCGTTAAAGGGCGTGGCACTGCCCACAATATTTATAAACGTTATATTAAAAGAACTAATAACGTAATCGTTATGAAATTTAATGAGGTAGCTATACTTGCTATAAGGTCTCTTATTATAAAAATTTGGTCCAATTGTACCTGCGGGCGTGGCACCTCCCATATAAGCAATAAACGTTTGTTGTTATAGATAGTGTGCTATGAGAGTAATCTTCATAAAATTTGGTGTATAGATGTGAGTTATTATAAGCTTATAAAATAAATGAATTTTGCCGCGATTGCATTGGTGGACGTAACACCCTCCATACTAACAATAAGTCTTAGGCAGAATTTTGAGCGAACTACTACAGCATATGCTAAAATTAAACTCTCTAAGCAAATAATTTCTTACTCTCTTGATTGTTGATTCTTACTGGAAAAGTACCCGAACACACGATGATTATTTTGTAGCTTATCAATTTCGAAAATCCCTGAACCTATTTGACACTGATCTTAGCTCAGTTTTTATTTATTCGTTAATGCAATTGTATTGAAATTTCATGTCTGCTTTTTGAAAGATATTTATTTCTGTTCCTTTGTTATAATAATCATTTGAAATTTCTTTATTATTATCTTCATTGTATATTACAGTCAATTCGAAACTTCATACGTAATATATTATTAACAATTCTCTTTCAAAACACATTGTCCTGTGGGATTCAGCAAGAAACCATCTTTGCATTGGCAAAGGTTGAGGAGGCAAATCCTATAACATATTTTTCGTGGTTCTTCAATACATTTAGGCGGACAAGTGCTGCCACATCTTTTAATTTCTTGATTAATAGGACATACTGAAAAATAAATTATTTAAAAGTAAATTAAATCTGTGATTTCATAAATTCTCTGTGTCGAAAACTTTGGTGTAGAGCACAGCATCACTCTCACAAGACAACTTCATTTTGTCAGGGTAAAGACGATGAATAAAATTCTAATAAGCGTAACTGTTATGAATCAAGTAGAGAGCCAAAAACCAGCACAAGACACTCTCACATCGATTTTACATCAGGCGTCCTGACCTTTTAAATAAACTTAATGACTACATGCCTCGCGAGGCCCAGCAGGTACACTTATGATGTTACTATATAAACATAAAAGGTTTGTTCTGGGAAGTCAGCGAAAACGACACGTTTACGGTTCCATTGCGTTCAGAAACCATGAGCGGTAGTTGGCAAGAGACCGTTTGGCACTCAGACATAAGAAAGAATTTTGCCGACGAACCAAAGTCAAAATGAACCTCGAAAAGTCCAGCTGCACATCCTAGGGTTAATTGCTTAAACATTTTATGCAAATAAGTCCTCGATTACTGTGATTATGAGAAAAAGACAGCCAGTCACGAGAAAGCTACATGAACATAAATAACGTGCCAATAAAACGCATTATTTGTCTTTTAGTGAATGATTTTGAAGAAAGAGGGTCCACAACGTATTGCAAGATCGTAACATGATTGAAATCTTTTTAACACCAGAGCTGTATACTTTGGGTTGATTAACCATGGCATACAGCCAGAATTGTAATGAAATTGCCGCAAGGTCGCACAACAAGTTATCTTAAAAAATGGTGATGTTAATTGGCCTCTATGGTCGCCAGATTTGACTGCTCTGGACTTTTTTTGTGGGGATATATGAAGAAAAAAATTGCACAAAAAGTAAATAAAAATCCTAACCTCTATTCGCTTCTGTGGCCACAATACCTAGTAGTAGATTACAAATTAAAAAACACAAAATTAATTTGGCGGCTGAGACTCGGAAGTGTGCCATTTTCGTTAAAATTGAAACAAAACTATTTATTGCACTTTCAAATTCAAGCGCCTTATATACCTTCAGCTGTTAACAGTAATTCGACTCAACATTCACATTTGTACAATGTACATACACATACTTAAGTAATAAGCAGAATAACTAAATCGCCTTGAAAATTTAACCCATTAACGACCAGAGTTTACACTACAAATGAAACTGAGTGAAATATTTCAAACATGGGTGAAACAATTTTACTCAAAAATTTATTTAAATTTCGCAGATGTTCGCACAATACCGCTCTATTTGCTTCAAAATCTCATTAAGAGTGTAGAACACTTTATGATTTTCAGCATGTTAATGTAAGTTTATTCTTGAATATTTGAAAAGTTTGCTTTATGTCTCTCTCTAAAAGCATTCGAATTCCATTTGTCGTAAACAACTAAACGCGGTAAGTTAAGTTCATCATCTTAGTCCAAATTTCAACTCTCATCTTAGTCTTAATGGTCATAATAATGGAATATCACGCAGAGCATACTCTCTGCTTGCGTTTGTCAACCGTAATAAATCATCTTTTGCAAGTCCATATGCCTTAAAACAGCGAAGTATACATGAGTTTCCTAAGATCTAATTTAGAATATGAATCTAAATAGTTTGAAGCGTTCCTTTTGCTGGACCATTACCTTCAAAGCTTGTTTCTCGCCGGTTAACCTAAATTTTCCTGAAAATCGGCGGCTTCTTCAAAGTATATTAAATATAAATTATATTAGTTTTAAACGAATATATGTATTCCTTCCTACAAAGCTTGTTACTGCGTTCTCAATCTAAACTCCATTGAAAATCGCCGGCTATTTCAAAGTATATTGATTATGTACATACTTTCGTTGTAATGTATGGTTATATTGATATATACCTTCTAGAACTTTACTTACATCGAATGATTTGTTTGTTAAATGTCACAGATTCAACTGTTCTATTAAAGAGCCTATTAATAGAACCCTTTTAGACTTAATTAAATTATATAATAATACAAGTAGCTTTGTTGATTTTTGCAAGCCTAAAGATTTTTTCAAATTTATTTTGATAAAGTTAGTTCGATTCCGAGCAGTATCGAACTTTCAAATATTCATAAAAAAATTTTCTAACAACAAACGGTAAAACTGTGGCTGGTGTTTGGAGTTAAATACAGCTTTCCGATTTCAAAGTTTATCAATATTTGCTTCCGCAACTTTGAAGTTTTTGTTCTTTTTGTCCAAATCATGAATAATTTATCGGACTTAATTTGTAATTCCTTCGATGCCGATGCTTTTGCTTTATTTTATCCCTACCGCAAATTAACGGAAGAAGTTTTTTTAATTCGGAAAGTAGTAGAAGGAAATACTTATAAAAATATTCAGGAGGAATAACTTATAAATATAATCGGGGGGCAATAACATCTTAGCATTTGAATTTAAGAGCTTTATTTTCTTTGTTCTGGGATCTGGTTGCTAAAAAAAGTCATTAAAGTAGCGATTGTTGAATTGCAAAATAATTCTTAAATTTCTAGGAGATGCCACAATCTTTTAAGTGCCGAGTTTCAATCAACACTTCCTTAAATATCAATTTCATTATGTCAAGACCTCGTCATTTAATTTTCAAGATTTTACAACCATTAGTTTCATCTGGGCGATGATTCTTAGAAAATACATCTGGAAAAAAATATATTGTTTTTTGCACTTGAATTAACTATAAAAATCTATTGAAGTCAAGTTCCCTTTCATATGGCATCTTTTGTGCCTTTAGGCTAATGGCATATTATTTGTGTAACCCAAGTCATCACAATCGACCAACATTTGGTTTAAGTGAGTCGGTTCGCAAGTGAATGACGCTCCTACCAAAGTAATATGAGTATAAGAAACAATGTTTATCCCGAAACATATAACGTCCGGAGACCCACTGAATCATGGTACCCATGATTAAGGAAAAGCGAAAATAATACAAAGAGGGCAATAAATTGTTTTCTTAAATAAATACTAGGATTATAAATGTATTATCAACGGGCACAAACTTTTAGGGCCGTATCTAGGAGGGGGGATGAGGAGGAATAGAACCCCTCTCCCCCCGAAATGTTTTGACGGACACTATATAGAAATGATTTTGTAAAGAATAGACTCAATTATGTGAAGAGAACAGGCACTTTATGAAAATGATTTTTGAAAAAACATCTAAGAAAAGGTTTTCAGTTTCTTAAAAACATCCTATAGAAACAGCTCAGCACTGTATGAAACGCTACGGTAGATCAAGGGGGAAGATTGGAGTCAGGATTAGGTCTGATTAAGTATTAAGTCCTATCATTGGCTCTTTATACTAAAATCATCTTATTTTTAAAAAAATCCGAATTTTCTTTAAAAACATCAGATTTTAAAATTTTTTTATCATTTTGTATGGTAATTTTGACGCTGAATTGAAATGTGGTTTTAATTAGTTTTTATCACACCTGACTTTTGAGATAAATCTAATCAACTACGACTATGTCTAATTTGTCAAAATACTTTTTTCCCTATACATTTTTGAAATATATTTTTAATTTTAGAACAATAATTCCACTTAAGTACTTACCACACTCAAAAATTCCTCAACCTATTTGACATTGCTCTTTGATTGACAGTTCATGTCGGCTTACGGAAAGGTATATTCCAGAATAGCCGCGAATTGTCAGCACAATATGTTTTTTATTTCAATTTAAATCTGTAAGACTGTTTCATGATTAACCGTTTCTTTGTCAATTGCTCTTTCTTTATTGTTATTTTCCAAGTATTTTACAATAAGCTCTAAATTTAATACTTAAAATATTATTAACAATTCTCTTTCAAAACACATTTTCCTGCGGGGTTCAGAAATAAACCTTTTTTACAATGGCATCCAGGTATGCAAATTAAATAACAGAGTGTTTTTGGTTCTTCACCACATTTATTCGGACAAGCAGTGCCACAATCGTCATATTCTTCATTAATAGAACATACTGAAAAAATAAATTGTTCAAAGGTAAATAAGAAATTAAATAAAGTTTTCATGTTTCAATCACAAAATTATTCAGCTCAACTTCACTTATTACCCTTATTCACTTCGGCGGCCACAATACTTAGAAGTAGATCACAAATTAAAAAACACAAAATTAATTTCGCGAACAAAACTCGAAGAAGTGCCATTTTCGTTGAAATTCAAACAAAACTATTAATTGCACTTTCAAATTCAAACACTTTATATACCTTAAGATATTGCAATAACTCGACTCATTACAAATATACATACATACGTACGGATAAGTAATATGCGGAATAAATTAAGCGCGTAAAAAATTTAACCCATTAACGACCAGAGGAGGCTTACATTAAATATGAAATATGTATTTCAAACATGAGTGAAACAATTTTACTCAAAAATGTGTTAAAACTTAGCTGCTGTTCGCACAATACTGTAAAGTACTCTATTTGCTACGAAATCTCAGTGAAGAACACTTTATGATTCTCAACATGTTTATGTAAGCTTATCCTTGAATATTTGAAGAGTTTGCCATATGTCTCTCTCTAAAAGTTATTCTTTTTTTTTCTAATTCCATTTGTGGTAAGCAACTTACTGCGGTAAATTAAGTTCATCATCTCAGTCCATATTACGACTCTCACCTTAGTCTAAATACTACGTAGTAGAAAATGGTTATAATAATAGAATATCACCCAGAGCATATTCTCATCATAATAAATCATCTTTTGTACATCCATATGCGGTATAACAGTGAAGTATGCATGAGTTTCTTAAGATCTAATTTAAAATTGCATCTAAATCGCTTGGAGCGTTCCTTTTGCTGGACCATTACCTACATACAAAGATTGTTCCTTGCTGGTTAATCTAAATTTGCCTGAAAATCGGCGGCTTATTCAAAGTATATTAATTATAAATTATATTAGTTATAAACGAAAATGTAAGTATATGTATTCCTTTCTTAAAAGCTTGTTACTGTGTTCTTAATCTAAACTCCCTTGAAAATCGCCGGCTACTTCAAAGTATATATATTATATACATACTTTCGTTGTAATAAATGGTTATATTGGTTGCTATTAATACGATACCTTCTAGAACTTTACTAACATCGAATGATTTTTTTTATTAAATATCACAGATTCAACTGTGCTACAAGTTAAGCTGTAGGTAAACATTGGTGCCAGTGTAAAGGTTAAATCGTAACTCCTCCGATGCGGTTGTTTTTGCTTTATTTTTTCCCCACCACATGTTAACGAAAGAAGTTTTTTGAAATTAAAAAGGAATAGGAGGAAATACTTATAAATATATTCGGCAAGCAATCGAAGCATTTGAATTTAAAAGTTCTTTTTTTTTCTTTGATGTCTCTTGTAATATATAACTGCCAGTTTGGTCGTCTGTGCTCTAGATCCTAAATAAAGGTCACTAAAAGTCACCAAAGTAATATGAGTATAAGAAAAGTGACTGCCACTCCTACCTAAGTAATATGAGTATAAGAAAAAATTATTGTCTCGAAGCATATGACGTCCGGAGACCCACTGAACCATGGTACTCATAATAATGTTATAAAACGACAGTTTCTCTTACCAAATGATTACCGTTTGAGTAAGGTTTACATAGAAGATGAATATTATCTTAATAACTTAGGCCATAGTAAGGCCCATTGTATATCTGGATTATAAATTCATTGAAACCAACTTAGGTTACCTATTTTGAAGGAGCCAGATTTGAAAACTTTTTTCGATTCGTTAGCTGGATTGTGTTCAAAAAATAATTGGTTTATTCATTGTCTACCACGACTCACAATTGAAATTGCCTGTGCATCTAATATTGAACTGTTTTGTGTTAAGGTTACACATTGTAACTCTAATTTATACATTCTTAACACTTATGTTCCTCCAAATAGTAGCGCAGATGTCTACGAATGTCTTTCGATCGCCGTAGAATATATTATTAATGAACTAGACACTAATGACGACATTTTGTTGTTAGGTGACTTTAATCTGCCTGACCTAAAATGGACTCCTTCGGACGATGGTACATATTTTTATGCATCTTGTCCAAAAACTCGACAACAACAAATTTTTGTTGACGAAATACTTTCAAATTTACAACAAGTAAGTTGTATAACTAATTGCCACGGACGACAACTTGACTTAGTCTTGGCTACAAATAGTAGCAATGTTGTTGTAAGAAATGCTATCCATGCTCTGTCTAAGGGAAGATTCCTATCATCCACCTTTGAGTATTGTGTACCAATCTGACAATGAAAATTTGACTAATGCATGTTCATCCATTAATATTTACGAATTCAATTTTATGAAAGCTGACTTTTTAAAATTGAATGAAAATTTAAGAAATAAATTAGACGACTTACTCATTTTTTTTTAATAACAATACATTTGATGATTACAGTAAATTTTTCTATGGTGAACTCTTTTCTGCCATAGCATTGTCGGTTCCATATACAAAGAAGTACGTTAATAATTCCTCGTACCCCTGGTATACAAAGGATTTGAAAAAAGTTCGCAATGGCCGTAATAGGGCATGGAATAAATACGTTTGTAGCCAGGACCATAATGACATTCTTGCTTATCAGCGACTGTTTCTTGAATTTAAAGATATGTCAGCTTTGGTTTATTCTGAATATTTGAATAAAATTAGGCTAAATATTCTTCATGACCCCAAGAACTTTTGGGGTCTTATTAATTCTAAAAAAAATCTGACGGGTTTCCATCTGAGTTTAAAACAGTTGATGGGCTCACTTGCGACCCGCAAGTTATAGCCGTGTTAATTGCTAATTTGTTTAATGAATCGTTTTCTACGGATTTATTTAGCCCTGAAATCAACTATTTTGAATATATGGATAACGACCCTTTAGTTTCGGTTAATGAGATATCTTTCTCTCCTGACCTCATAGACAAATATATTTCATCTGTTGATGATGACTTCAACTTCGGGCCGGATGGTATTCCTGCGACAGTTTTAGTAAACTGCAGCTCTGTGCTGAGTCAGCCCCTCAGTATTTTATTTAATAGATCAATTCAAGAAAGCTATTTTCTTAAATTTTGGAAAAATGCATACATTAGCCCCATTTTCAAGAAAGGGTGTAAAAATGATGTTTCAAACTACAGGCCCGTGGCTAAGTTATCATCAATACCGAAAATTTTTGAACATATTATATACGATCAGGTTAAGGTGTGCTGTGGTGAAGTCATAACAACTCGTCAGCATGGTTTTGTTAATGGCAGATCTACAGTTTCTAACCTCCTTGATTTCACTTCTTTTGCATTAAGCTCTTTAGACTCTGGTGGGCAAGTTGACTGCATCTATACTGACTTCAGTAAAGCATTTGACAAATTACCACATAATTTGATTTTGTTTAAGTTAAAGAAGCTTGGAGTTCCCTTAAGTTTTGTCAGCTGGATTGAATCTTATTTATCTGATCGCTCATATCAAATAAAATTTAGAAGAGTGTTTTCCTCCCCATTTAGCGTGACATCAGGTGTTCCACAAGGAAGCCACCTGGGGCCGCTCCTGTTCATTTTAGCAATTAATGACGTTACACATGTTATTAAAAACTCCCATCTGTTAGTATATGCAGATGACATGAAAATGTACAGGAACGTAAAAGGGGTTGGTGACATTTCTCCACTTCAGTCTGACTTGAAATCCTTTGAAGTTTGGTGTTCTAAGAATAACTTACATCTTAATCCTGATAAATGCCAAGCTATGATTTTTACCATGAAGAAAACTATTGTGGAATTTGATTATGAATTAAAAGATAAAAATATTTGCCGTGTCGATGTAGTCAAAGACCTAGGTATACATTTTGATACTAAGTTGACTTTTAATGAGCATATAAATCAAATTTGTAAAAAATCCTCATCTCTGCTTGGCTTTATTAAGAGGTGGGCAAAAGAATTTAATAGCCCTTTAGTAATGGTGACTTTATATAATACAATAGTGCGCCCTCACTTAGAGTACGCTAGCCAAGTATGGTCACCATTTTATAATATTCATATAAATAGAATTGAAAGAATTCAAAAAAATTTTATTCGTTTTGCTCTCAATGGCTTAAATTGGATTGACCCTTTAAGCCTTCCTCCTTATGAGGATCGTTTAAAGTTATTACATATGCAGTCTTTGAGCTCGCGTAGAAATCTTGCGGATATACTTTATCTGCATCAACTTGTAACTGGGTCTCTTGCTGTACCAGAGCTTCTTAACTATATACATTTTAATAGTAATCGGAGGAGTACTCGTAACTCTTATCAGTTATTTTACCAACCGGTTAGTAGAACTAATTATATGGCTACAGCTCCTTTTAATCGCATGACAACTCTTATTAATAATTGCGAAGTTTATAACATTAGCTTGTCAAAAGGTCAACTCAAGCTTAGACTGAAAACTAACTGTAGCTAAATTTGTAGCTTAATGGGGGTGTGAATTTTTTTGTTTGTGTTGTCCGAGCCCCACAGCATGCTGGGTAAATTTTTTCTAACATTCATGCCTTGGACCACGTAAATTTATACATATAATTATTTTACTATCTATATGTCTATTTTTACATGGTGTGAGTGGGTATGTTGAGAAAGTGCGATAAAGCTAAGAAAAAATTATAAAATAAATAACAAATTAATGTGCATGATAATTTTTTCTATTCCATTATTTATTGAATAAGCTTTTTACTTGGTATAAAGCTTCAATGCTAAATAGCTAAGAAGGCTATAATAGCTGTAGTAGCTAAACTCTATTATTATTATTATTATTACTAATTCTTACTAAACAAACAAGAAGCATTCTGTAACTTACCACACTTGAAAATCCCTGACCTTAGACCTTATATTCCCAGTTTGTCATAGAGCAATTGTATTGAAAAAGCATGTTGGTTTCTGTAAAAGTATTTTTCGGAAAATCTCCGAGTTGTTGTTACAATGTATTCATCTATCTAACCCTATTACACTGTCACATGTTTACCTGCTTCTATGATTTGAGAATTAATTGCTCTTTCTTTATTGATATTTTCATAGTATATTACAATATGTTCAAAATTTAATACTTAATATCTTTGTAACAATACTCTTTCGGAACACATTCCCCAGAGGAGTTCAACAACAAATCACCTTTGCATTGACATTCAGAGACGCACTGTAGTGTACAGATGAATGGTTCTTTTGGATTACATTTAGGCGGACATGCACTGCCACATGATTTATATATTTGATTAGCAGGACATACTGAAAAATAATTAATAATTTAAAAGTGAATAGTAAATTTAGTCTCTGAAGTTTTAAGTTCTTTAAATCGCTTAATTTACTTTATTTAATAACAATAATAATACAGATCAACTAAAAAAAAAAAAAATATGACTGAGCCACCCACTCAACACAAATTTTGTCATTCCTAGTAAACTTGAAACATAGAAACCCGTCTTCATGCATTCATTTAGTAAAAGACAGTCATATTCGAATTGCGGGTAAAATTTCGAAAGCTACAAAATTGCAAAATCGGCAAATCAAAGCGACCTCTAAATACCGTCCGGTCGGCTAAAACTTGGATGAGATATTTATTATCATGATTGGAATATGAGCAGCCTTGTAGAGAATATAAATTCTAAACTTTAAAAAAATGGACCATCCTAAGGTATATGTATTCTAAATACAATATTAAAAGGAAAGCCAACCAAAAATATGGGAAAAGGTAGACAAATTTCCGCAAAATAAAGATCAGCAGGACAAAAGTCATTTGGCAAAAACTTAAAATCCTCCCGAAAATTTGGACTCGGCAATGAAAGAAAACACAAAAAAATTAAAAAAGCATTGACATTTTCTGTTTTCTTTTTTTTTTTTTTTTTTCAGACTTTTTCTCCATGTTAACTTCATTTTGGACAAAAAAAATACCGTCTAAAAATCAAACTAATAAAAGAAATCCACAAAAATTAACAAATAATAATTGCCCAAATGGGACAAATTTTGAGAATTTTTTTTTTTTGCTTAATATTACATTTTGATGATAAATTAAAAACTTTTCCATTAATCATTACTACACAATTACAGGTAATTTTTTTTTTTTTAAATTTCAATTTTATTCCCTGCAGTAAAAGAGTAATTGTAATGCAATGAACTAAACTTACTATTATAATTTAATGAAAATTGTTATTAAAATTCGTTGCATTTCATCTACTACTTCCTTTGCAGTTTCTGCATTTGAAATTAGAATTACCTGTAATGCAAAAAGTAATTGTTTACCAATCTCACAAGTATGCTGCTCAGATAAAGACAAAAAATAAATAAGAAATATTTACCCGTATACGCTTCGACGGCCATAATATTTAGAAGAAATTCCAAAATTAAAAACCACAAAACTAATTTGACGAATGAAAGTCGGAAGCGTGCCATTTTCGTTGAAATTCAAACAAAACTATTAATTGCACTTTCAAATTTAAACACTTTATATACCTTAAGATATTGCAATAACTCGACTCATTACAAATATACATACATACGTACGGATAAGTAATATGCGGAATAAATTAAGCGCGTAAAAAAGTTAACCCATTAACGACCAGAGGAGGCTTACATTAAAAATGAAATATGTATTTCAAACATGAGTGAAACAATTTTACTCAAAAATGTGTTAAAACTTAGCTGCTGTTCGCACAATACTGTGTAGTACTCTATTTGCTACGAAATCTCATTAAGAGTGAAGAACACCTTATGATTCTCAACTTGTTTATGTAAGCTTATCCTTGAATATTTGAAGAGTTTGTCATATGAGAGAGCTCTAAAAGCAATAACTCTATCTCTTTTTCTAATTCCATTTATGGTAAACTACTAACTGCGGTAAATTAAGGTCATCATCTTAGTCCATATTTCAACTCTCACCTTAGTCTAAATACTAAGCACATACTAGTAAATGGTTATAATAATGGAATATCACCCAGAGCATATTCTCATCATAATAAATCATCTATTGTACATCCATATGCGGTAAAACAGCTAAGTATACATGATTTTCTTAAGATCTAATTTAGAGTTAGGAGTGTTCCTTTTGTTGGACCATTACTTACATACCAAGATTGTTCCTTGCTGGTTAATATAAATTTCCCAGATCGTCGGCGGCTTATTTAAAGTATATTAACTATAAATTATATTAGTTATAAACGAATATGTATATGTATTCCTTTCTTAAAAGCTTTTTATTGCGTTCATAATCTAAACTCCCTTTAAAATCGCCGGCTACTTCAAAGTATATTGATTACATACATAACATCGAATGATTTTTTTATTAAATGTCACATATTCAACTGTGCTATTAAAGAGCCTATTAATAGAACCCATCTAGCCTTAACTAAATCATATAATGATACGAGTAGATTTATTGATTTTTGAATGCCTAAGCATTTTTTCAAATCTTTTTTGATGAAATTATTTCGATTCCGAACAACTATCAAACGATAACAAAAAATTTATTGACAAAAGCCGACAATACTTTGGCCGATTATGGAGGTGTTTGGAGTACAGTTCACAAATATTTTTTTCCCGCGTTCTTAACATTATTGCTATATTTGTCCGAATCGTGTTGATGAATAAAGTATCGAGCTTAACCTTCACACAGACATTATTTACATATGTAAATATCGCGATTTTTAATTTTTCGTAACCTTTTCGATCTTAAAAACTGCTGTAAATTTGGTTTTTTTCCGTTATTTTTCGAAAAACTGTCGTTTTTACTCCATAAGAGAGTACTATTTGCATGTGTAAATATTTATTTCATTTCAGAGATTTTGTTAAATAAAAGCTTATTCAAAAATTGAATATATGAAAAATATTTATTGATTTAACAGTTATTTTAAATTTTTGAAGTAGTATTAAATTTTGTTTGAGCTTTGCATATGCTCAATTCAAACAGGCACTGGATACAAATTTTCTTAGTCGCGCGTTTTGGTTTAGCTTCTTCGTGGTAGCACATATTGAAAAAACCCTTTACTTTCGACTGACCACTATCATTTTCATCCGGGACAAAACCTTCAGTATCGTTATTTTTCAATGAGTGAACAGTTGCTTCAACCATACACTCAATGGCACCTCTAGTTGAAAAGTATGACACAACCCGTGGCATTTTTGCATTCACATTGGCATACACAAGTGTTCTCCAAATTGTTGCAAGAACTGACAACGTCGAACCATGACAGAAAAATATGTCAACCCCGCTTAAGTGTTTTGTACTCGGGCTTGGACCAACAAAGTGGATTTCACAAAACATATCTAAATGCCTCATTCATTGTAATGTGGGTGAAATTTTGCTCCATATTGTTCCGTTCTTGCCCATGAAAAAAAAATCTTCTCTTCCTCGGTATCATCCTCAAATTCTAACTCATTTTCTAAGTCGCATAGGAGCGAGTTTTACGGAATATGCTTCGATTTCTGCATTAAAAGCTTCCCCATCATTTCCTTTAGGCTGATGCATCCTATTCAATCATATCGCCTTTCGTTGCCTCTGTTACCTCTGTTTCCATTTTGTCCTCATCCGTGTCCATATTGGCAAAGAAATTTTCTTAGTACTATCTTAGTACTTAGTACCAGCCATTTTCACTTGTGAGATTTATATATGTATATATATTTTTTTTTGAAGTGAAAACTTCTTATGGCACGTTGTGCGGCTGAGGAAAAAAGTATAAACTCGCGACACCGACCGTCATCGGGATTCCCCGTCATGAATGCGATAGTAAAATTTGAATGTTCTATTGTTTCTTTTAAATAAATATTCCAAGTGGAAGACAAAAAGCAAAGCAGACACACTAACTGACACATTCCATTCTCATTCAACGATTGTTATGCTTTCATGTTTGTTTCTTTCAAACTCCGCGTTGTTGCGTTGACAAATTGAGAATGAGAGCGAGAGTAAAATTTGAATACATATTCCGTTTTTGTCTTCCATTGCATTGCCATATAAAAAGAAAACGCACACATACCAACTAACACACTAACTTGCCATTAAACGATTTGTTTTCACTTCTGTCGGCACTCCCGGAGTGCAACCCGTCGTTTTTTTTTATTACAAAGTCATTTCTGCTACGAAATTTCAAGACCACTAAGAAACCTAGCAACTAGCTCCTAGGCTCCTCCAAAAATATTGTAACCATAGAAACTCATACAAATCATGCTATGAAGAATTATTAAAATTTAAAAATCAAAGTGAATCTGAAAATTGCATACATCAATGTGGGAGCCTTAAGGTCTTAGAATTGTTGATTAGGTCTTCATATAAAGCCAGTCCTTACATCAATTACTATATTTTAAGTTTAGCTTTCAAAATAAGATCTTTCACATTTTACGAGTTCGATGGCTAGACTGTGTTGCAGTCAGAAACACACATAGCTTCTGTTCAAAAAATAATTGTTTTATTCATTGCCTACCACGATTCACAACTACTTCTTACTAAACAAATAAGAGTTATTTTGTAACTAACCACACTTGAAAATCTCTGACCTTAGACCTAATATTCCCAGTTTGTTTCATAGTGCAATTGTATTGAAAGTGTATGTCGATTTCTGGAAAGGTATTTTCCAGAAAATCTCCGAGTTGTTGTTGCAATGTATTCTTCTCAACTTCTATCTAACCCTATTACACTGTCACATGTTTACCTGCTTCTATGATTGGAGAATTAATTGCTCTTTCTTTATTGATATTTTCATAGTATATTACAACAAGTTCAAAATTTAATACTTAATATCTTTGTAACAATACTCTTTCGGAACACATTCTCCAGAGGAGTTCAGCAACAAATCACCTTTGCATTGACATTCACGGACACACTGTTTAGTGCAGATGGTTTGCGGCTTTTCATTACATTTAGGCGGACAAGCAGTGCCACATTCTTTAAATTCTTGATTATTGGGACATACTGAAAAATTATTTAAAAGGAAATGGTTAGTTAATTCCGAAAAGACTTTAAATTTTACATTTGCAAAATAAGTTCTTGATTGAAATTAAATTTGGCAACATTTAATTAAATAGTTCAATGTTCAGTATTTTTTGAAGCTTGTATTTTTTGTATGCTAGTATGGGAACTGGCACGCACTCTAACTGAGATTCGCCAACATTTCGTCTAATGACAGACCGAACTATTTCTTGTATTCGTGTGAAAGTTGGTCATATTATTTCAAATAATTCTATCAGTATAGCGTTTTAAAGTTTTGGGGTCTATGTAGATTGCCATGTCCACTTTTTGAAATTCACTTTGTTCTTGTTCAGAGCTTTTTCTGAAAAATTAAATATTGTAAAATTTTTACCCGTATATGCTTCGACAGCCACAATACTTAGCAGTAACTCAAAAACTAAAAACCACAAAACTAATTTGGCGAGTGAAACTCGAAAGCGCACCATTTTCGTTAAAAAAATTCAAGCAAAACTATTTACTGTACTTGAAATTCAATCGCTTTAAATACTAAAAGTTATTGCAATAGCACTATTCAATACACACGTAGCTACTGATAACGAACATAATAAATTAAGCAGGTTCAAAAGTTAACCCATTAGTTACCAGAGCAATTCAGAAGGGTCACGTTCAAAATGAAACTGTATGCAGTATTCCACAGTTTATGCTCAAAAATGTGAAACAATAATATTGGAAACAATAATATTATTAAACTAATCGATATATAAAGGTTGAGAAAATCTCTGAAACACACAATGGTAGGACGATAATTAAGTTGGACGACAAAAAATTTAACGAAAAAAAGTTGTACGACCTTTGCCGAAAAAAATAGGTTAGATCACAACTTTATAAATGATTTCTTTATTTCAATGATAGCTGTATATTATTCGCTTAAAAGTGATTACTTTCAAGAAATTTTAAAAAAGTTTAAAAAAAAAACCAAGTTTGCAGTTATTTGATATAGATTAAGCTAATTTTGTTAAATACTTTGAGTAAAAAATGGACATTTGAAGATGTATAATCGGATGGACACATAAATAGCACACTTGTGAAGATCTATAAAAAAAAGATAGCTACGAGTTGAAAGTCTTACTTGAAACAACTCGTATTTACTTACTTAGTATTTTGTATTGTGTGCACGAATTTTAATAGTCGCTTGTCATCTAAGAGACAAGGTTTTTGCTCTGAGGAATGGAAACCAAGCATATTGAATTCCTTTCCAAAGTTTGCTTAAATTTTTATATTTTTTCTGGCCAATCTTATCTTAAACATCATTCCAAAAGATTTTCTATCCGGTTAAGGTCTGGACTTTGAGCTAGCCAATCCAAACTTTAAATTTTTTAGCCGCTGGTCAGTTTTGACAACCTAAGCTGTATACTATGTGTCAGTATCTTGCATAAAGATCCAATTAAATGACATAGAGTCTAATGGAAATAACTCTATCGTAAAACATGCAAGAAAAACTCAATGCCGTCAGATCTTTGCGGAAAAATTTGATCTGAAAACCAAGATTAATAAAAAAAACTACGTCTCTCCACCCAACCTGTGGCAATAGTTCAATAGCATCACGATTTGTGAATCCAACATAGAAGAAATTAATAGCTTAACAAACAGCGCCCTGCTACAAAATTTACAAGTGTTCCTAGATCATTCTGGAAACGTTCTCTAGGGCATAAAATACGTAAATCAGTGAAATTTTGAAGAGAAGTGGAGGCACTCGCTAATGATCGTGCACGTTGGATGAAAATTAAGAAGACCCTATGCTCCGTGAGAAGATAAGGGACGCAAGAAGAAAAATTTCGGCGTGGACTTGGATATCCGAATTTGTCCAATGATCATCGAGAGATGCACAAATGTTTGGCAGCAGGTACAATGAGATTAATTTTAATTTCATCTCTCAAAGGTACGCTCTTCCAAAATTATACGCTCTTATTTATGTGAGCCTCCTCAAAATTATGCCGCGCTTTTATATTTCTTCGGTTAGAGTGGCATTTTCCTACTGACTCATGCAATTAGTTCAGCATCATTGAGTCTTCCTCTTACAAATCTGCTCGAAACATTCCTAGCAAATTCATTATTTATTTCGGTCATTATTACGTGCGAGAACTTAAAGGGATCAACTTTCAACTTTTTGACGATGACTCTAATGATTTTATTTTTTTTTTAATTAAATCTGGCTCCGTCTTTTCTAAAATGATGGCACTGTTCACCATTTCCATGGACAAATTTATTATTTTGGCAATTTGAATGGGACTTTCGCTTATTTGGAATAGATCAATGAAGACTACATCTCATATTATTTTATTGAAACAATTATATTATACAAAGCTGTACCATTTTCGATCAGTACCCGACTGATGCAGAAGTACTGATCACTCCAAAGGAAGTGTGCTATTTCTCTGTGCACATTAAATCATATGCGCAATTAGTTAAATGACAAATAACAACCTAAGTAATTTTAAATAACAATATTGATTTAGTTATTTGATATTATATTAATAATTAAATGATTATTGAACTTTAGCCATTTTTCGCAGCGATCATCATTATATGTAAAATTTTACAAGTTGATACAATGCTTTATGTATTAAACAAACTTTGACAACAAAGGAAAAAAACAACAACAACTCTAGAATATAGACATATGTTTCGATTCTTAAAATCTCATCAGTATATTTTTGGTTGATGTCTACGTCAGCACTCAAATTGCACCCGCCATATTAATGAAGAACAATTGAAATCTTAAAAATTCACTTAAAATTTAACCACATTTGCTTGAAATTAAAAAAATTACCTTTTCAATTGTTCTTCATTAATATGGCGGGTGCAATTTGAGTGCTGACGTAGACATCAACCAAAAATATACTGATGAGATTTTAAGAATCGAAACATATGTCTATATTCTAGAGTTGTTGTTGTTTTTTTCCTTTGTTGTCAAAGTTTGTTTAATACATAAAGCATTGTATCAACTTGTAAAATTTTACATATAATGATGATCGCTGCGAAAAATGGCTAAAGTTCAATAATCATTTAATTATTAATATTTATTAAGAAAGCCAATAAACAAACCAAAAAGTTATTTGATATTAAATAAAGTGTGATATTTGACTTTTATTTAAAAAGTAATAACAGCGTTTTAATTAAATTTCTCGAAGTAAGGAAAACATAACCTTCCTTACATTCATTTTCATAACGCTGAGTTTTGGGTAGAGAAGAGAGATGATGCGCTTGACGTAAGCTGTTTCGAACGCAATTTCATATTTGTGGTTTATTACTTTTCAGATAACTTTTGATTTATTAAACTATAAAGTTGTACACTTTATGTATATACCAATTGCTAAATAAACTAAAGAGTTTAGCATCATATATTATATTTTCAACGCCTTTCTTTTACGTGAAAAAGTATAAAATGTTTATGAAAACAAATTTCTTGATATTAACTAACAAGTTGAAAATGAAGACGGTTACTTTTATTTTCCTCACAATCTTTGTGGTGGCTGCTGGTAAGAATTTACACGGAAAATGCACACATTTGTAATAGCATTTGTCTTTAAGTTATTTCGCAAGTTTCCTTAATTAAAGAGTACGGTACATCATTGTTTAAAAAGAAAAGAAGTTCTCCTAAGAAAACTGCTTGGAGGTACATTATACCGGGCCAAAATAATACTTTTTATAAATCAAAGAATTTCTTTTCTAAACATAAACTAAGATATATCGATCTTCTGAATTTAAGAAACTTGGAAAACAACAATAAGATTCTGAAATTTTCTTCAAAAAAAAAATAATGCGAAAAATTCGCAAAGAAATATGGAGTTAAAATTTATGCCTCTGCTTTTTAACAGTGCTGGCACAATCTAAAGAAGACGACGTTAAGAATGAAAAAGGCTGGTACATACCCCCGTGTTTTCAATATATGTCCAAGGAGGAATGGAGAAATTTTGAACGGAATACTGCACGCAGAAGTCATAATAATGCCGTTCACTTTTATCTGTACTCCAATGATAACTTGAACAATGCCGAACTCATTGTATTTAACAAAACTGAGTCTTTAAAGAACTCAAAATTCGAAAAATCAATCCCAACAGTATTTATTATACATGGATGGATAAGTGATTACAAGACAGATGCAAATACTATGATCCGCGAAGCACTTTTTCAACGTGGCAAGTACAACGTAATAAGCGTAGACTGGAGTTCGACAGCAAAATCACTAGATTATCCATTTGTTAAATCGCAAGTAGATGATATTGGCAAGCAGGTTGCAAAATTTATTGACTTTCTTCATGAAGAAGGTGGTATGTCGTTTTTAAATTTAACTGTCGTGGGCTTCAGTTTTGGTGCTCATGTTTCTGGCTTTGCTGGAAAAAATTGCAGAAATGGAAAAATCGCTCAAATTATTGGTTTGGATCCGGCTAAGCCCTTGTATTTTAATGGTGAGCCAGAAAAACGTCTCAATGCAACTGATGCGATTTATGTGGAATCTATTCAAACGGACGGTGGACTTTTTGGTTTTGGTTTTGAAAAACCACTCGGAAGAGCAACGTTTTATCCAAATGGTGGTTTATCACAACCAGGATGTTGTTCTATCTTTTGTAGTCACAATCGTGCATATAAATACTATGCGGAAGCTATTTTGAAAAACAATTTTCTAGCCATTCAATGCGATACATATGAGAATGCTCAGGACAATAAATGTGGCGATAAATATTCGACAATAAGAATGGGTGCACCAACTAATTACCTTAATGCATCTGGTATATTCTATGTGCCAATTGATTAGATTAAGGAAGGTAAACGATGTCTCATAAATTCATTCTAAATAAATTATTTTGACTATAAAAATAGTCCAGCAATGCAGTGATCATTATTATTTTTTGGGAAAATTCAAATGGTTTTTGATGAACTTCTGTCCGGAAGACTGCTGAAATCAGTTGCTCGTTCCTACAGTGTGAACGCGATTTACATTTGATTTTAATAAAATTTTATTGCACAAGACTTTCTCGTTATATAGGTCCCGATAATTGAGCAAAAAAAAAAGGTATCTTCCAAAATTGATGCGATTTGTTGTTACATTGCGTTCTTTATTTCAATTCGGTAAGACTGTTTCCACTTTAGATGTTTCTTTGTTATTCGCACTAATTATTCTTTCTTTATTCATAGTATTTTACAATAAATTAAATACTTAATATATTAGTAACAACTCTGTTTCGGTACACATTTTCCTGTGGAATCCCGCATAAAGTCAGCTTTGCATTGGCATCCAGGACCGCACTTAAATGCACATACGATTCGTGGACCTTTATTACAATTACGCTTACAAGGAGTGGCACATTCTGTGAATTCTTCATTAACTGGACATACTGAAAAAATAAATTTTTCAAAAATAAATGGTAAACTAAATCTGTGGACTTAGAAGGCAATCTTTGTCTCTCTTGCTTAAAAGCAAAAACTCAAAATCTGCTGGATATTTTTATACGTGCCCACCTACTTCAAAAAAGTTCACCTTAACTATATTTTAAAAAGTAACAACAATACAAATAGCTTTAAAAGCTTTAAAAATCAGTCAAGAACAGATTTATCTGATTGCGAATAAAATCTCCATGATATTAAAAAAGAACAGGAATAAAATCACCAAATATATATATTAGGACGGATTAAATTTTTAAGTGGTCCGGAAACTCTATTTTTCTGAAAGTTCATCAAACTTTAAGCAAAAAAGTCCAATACACCATATGGCTACAATGAATATCGACCCCGCGAGTTTTTATTTGAAGTATTTAAAACTATTCAAACTGCTTATGCTGCCATCTGGTGACATTATTCAGAATTTTACAGTTTTTCATTCTCTTCCTCAACTCGTAAGCAATAAAATGACGTTTTTTTCATTCAAATCGGTGAATTAGTTTCGGAGTTATTCAAGTTTAAACAAAACTGTTGAACAACTCATGGCTTCTGTTTGCCTAATGTTGTATGAAATTTTCAATATGAAAAACTGAAGCTCGCTTGTAACAGCAGCAGTGAAGAGTTGTTCAACAGTTTTGTTTAAACTTGAATAACTCCGAAACTAATTCACCGATTTGAATGAAGAAAACGTCATTTTATTGCTTACGAGTTGAGGAAGCGAATGCAAAACTGTAAAGTTCTGAAAACTGTCACCAGATGGCAGTCTAAGCAGTTTGAATAGTTTTAAATACTTCAAATAAAAACTCGCGGGCTCGATATTCATTGTAGCCATATGGTGTATTGGACTTTTTTGCTTAAAATTAGACAAACTTTCAGAAAAATAGAGTATTTAATTTAATCCGCCCTAATATAAGTATATATATATTTTTAATCTCATATTCACTACAATGAGAATGTTCTTTTTTATGCGTATCAATTGCTCTTCCTTTATTGTTATCTTCAATATATTTTACAATAATTTTCAAGTTTTAATAATAAATATCTTTGTCACAATACGCTTTCGAAACACATTGTCCTGAGGAGTTAAGCAACAAATCATCTTTGCATTGGCATCCAGAGACGCACTGTAGAGTACAGATGATTGGTTCTTTTTGATTACATTTAGGCGGACAAGCAGAGCCACATGATTTATATACTTGATTAGCAGGACATACTGAAAAATAGTGAATTATTTAAAAGTAAATAGTAAATTTAGTTTCTGAATTTTTAAGTTCTTTAAATTGCTTAATTTGTGACTTTAAGACTATTGAAGGACACAGTGTCCAGAATCCTCAAACTTTAGCGTTCGTGTTCATGAGATAACAACCTTGCATAATGGAATCAAGTCTAGAGCATAATACATTCTTTATATTCGAAACTCGAGCCACCCAATCAACATAAATTTTGTCATTCCTAGTAAACGTGTGAGCAAAATGAAACCCATATTCGTGCATTCATTCACTAAGAGACGGTCATATTCGAATTAAGAATAAAATTTCGAAAGGTATATGTAATCTTAATACGATATTGCAAAGAAAACCAACCAAAAATATAGGAAAAGAAAACTTCCGCAGAAAGGTAAAAGTCATTTAGCTGAAATTTGAAACTCGACAATGAAAAAAAAACACAACATGAAATCGATAGATTTTTTGCACAAAATTATTAAAAAATGGCTTCAAAATTAAAAAAGTATCGACATATTTTCAGTGTTTTTTTGTGACTTCTTCTATTCTGTATTTCTCTACGTTAACTTCATTTTAAACTAGAAAATATCGTCTGAAAACCAAGCTCTTGTAAAAGAGGACAAAATAAATCGAACCGACAGCAGCTATCCGGGGTGGAATGGGGTGCATTTTTAGAGGTCGAACACAGTTTTTGACGATTTCTGGCTAAATTGTGCAACCTATCAAGACAAAAAATAAAAAAATAAATAAATAATATTTACCCGTATACGCTCCGACGGCCACAATATTCAGAAGAAAATCAAAAATTAGAAACCAGAGAACTAATTTGACGAATGAAAGTCGGAGGCGTGCCATTTTCGTTAAAATTCAAACAAAACTATTAACTGCACTTGAAATTCAATCGCTTTAAATACTTTATGTTTTCACAATAACTCGATTGCTTACCCACGTAGCTATAGATAACGAGCATAATAAATTAACCCATAAGTACTCGCGCTGATATAAAAAGTACACCAAAGTACCGAGTAATGATCTCACATGTCTATTCGCTTTCCTGTATCAATGACGCGTCACGTAACCTATGTGCAATCTGTTTACTAAGTGCGTTCACAGTGCCGTATAAGCGGCAGTGTAAAGTTATGTCTTCTGGACTTTCGTTCTAGCAAACACTAACAAAATTGGAGAACATAGCAGCGAGTAAATAAATGTGGTTAAAATGTAAAACTAAATTGAAGATTTATTTGTTTATTAAGAATTACAAATGGCTTATGATTCTAATAAAAGCCTTTAATAATATGAAAGTGTTTTTCTTTGTCCGAATATAATCATAATAGATCATGATATGATGATATATTATGTGCACTCGGTCTCGCATTAAAACATGTGGTGTAAAAAATACACCGCACGAGTAGTAAATATGTAGAAAATTCAGGGCGCGAGTAGTTAAAGGTTAAAGCAGTTTTAAAAGATAACCCATTAATGACCAGAGCAATTCAGTAGGGTTAAATTCAAAATGAGGCTGTATGAAGTATTTCATACATTGAGCGGTTGCATCAAACTTAACTTAAAAAACGCTGATATATTGCTGTTTTGCAGCCACAGAACAAAAGAAAAAATTTCACTGAACAACAAAATGCTATCCTCCTCTATGGATATTATAAAGGGTGTTCCACTGAGAGTGCACTTTTTAAATTTTGTTTTCGTGCAAGTGGCAACTCTGAAATTTGACAGCTGTAACCTATGATTACTCCAATTATTAAAAATGGTGCGCTTATCATTGTGAAAACCCATCACAAAAATGTGAAAAGTTACGCAAACTTCGCTGAATTTTCGGTCGAGAAAGTACACCTAATGTGTCAACAATTAAATAATTTGTCAAAAAATTTGAAGAAATTGGGTCGATTATGAAAAGTAAGTCTCTTTTCCGTTAACGTGCCGGTCGGTCTCATGAAAACATTGCTGCTGTAAACGGGAGTGTCACCGAAAACATAAATTCGGCATCGTTCTCAACAACTTCTAACTTCACGAAGCACTACGCAGTGAACTTTAACCTTCACTCTTACAAGATTCAGCTTAGTGAAGAGCTCAAACCAGCAGACCATACAAAGCGCTGGCAATTCGTTCAATGGGTAATGGAGCAAAGTGAAGTGAATGCCGATTTATCGAAAGAGGTCTCTTCACCGATGAAGCACATTTCCATCTGAATTGCTTCGTGAATAAACAAATTGTTGAATTTGGGGCTCAGAAAATCCTCACGCGATCAATTAGAATCGTATGCATCCACAACGAGAAACAGTCTGATGACAATTTTGGTCAGATGGCATGATTGAGCCTTACTTATTTGAAAATGAGGCCGCAATTGCCGTGACTATGAACGGCATTTGTTACAGGAATATGATAATGGAGTTTTTGTGATCCCAACTGGATGGCATGGATCTAGACGACATGTGGTTTTAGCAGGACGGCGCCACCTGCTACACCGCGCACAAAACAATCAATTAATTGCAGTAATGATTTCCAGACCAAATCATCTCACGAAATTCTGATGTCAACTGGCCACCAAGATCATGCGACTTAACGCCATGCGATTTGTTTCTTTGGAGTTTTATGAAATCTCGGGCTTACGTGAATTAACTAGAAATAATTCTTGAGTTCAAGAACGAGTTTCAACGCGTCATTGGTGAGATAAAGCGACATCTTTGTGAAAAAATCATCAAAAATTTAAATGAAATATCGCTTTTAATAAAACGATATTTTGGCACATTGATTTATATTAGAAATGCACAAAATATTTTCGAATGTAGTGGGTTAAGTTAAGAAGTTAAGAAGGATTTTCAAAGGGTTAGTAAGGCATCGTCCATAAAAAACATGCGCAATAATATAGAGAAAGGAGCGGCGGTCGTAAAGTAGGACAAAT
Source organism: Tricholauxania praeusta (assembly GCA_949775025.1). NCBI lineage: Eukaryota > Metazoa > Arthropoda > Insecta > Diptera > Lauxaniidae > Tricholauxania > Tricholauxania praeusta. Next base: position 23,122,185 of record OX459031.1, on the reverse strand, counting down.
GCGGACAAGCACTGAGAAGGGGGAGTTAAGGTCTTTTGGGATGTCCACTTTTTTTGTGGTTCTGTTTTTCATAAGAAATGACTTAGGGGGTCATTAATTTCGTGAGTCCAAATAAGGGGGGGGGGGAGTGTTCGGCAAAATCTCACCAAATCTCACCAAGGGGGAAGGGGGTTTAATGAAAAGCTCACGTCAACTTTTTAATGCAAAGAGTATTCATTATTATAGCAGATTACATTTAAAAATTATGAGACAAGTCTCGAGGAAGGGAGGGGGCAGTCCCCCCTTAGCATATGTTTTATTTTAGAGACTTACTTAATATTTGTAAAAAAAAAATATATCGTGGTCAGTTAAAAATATTACGCGCATACTGAAAATTATAATCACAAAATCGTTGTTACCGAGTGTTTTTTTTTACGTAACTGCTGATAGCGCTAGCAAAAGCAGATGTTTCGTAACATGAGAAATCGCTGAGGCAATTGAAAACAAAAAAAAGTGCTACATATAGTAAGAGCAATCAACGCATTAAATGATATTTTTTTTTGTTTATCACAAAACGAAATTATTAAATTATAATATTTAACTATAAGAGCTGAATGATTTTCTACTGGTTCAATTTAATTATTTATATTTCGAGGTAATCGTTGGATCAGGTTGGTGTTCATTAGTCTTATGTTTAGTTCTGTCATTATGTCGCTTAAATTAAAAACGTATTAAAACTAACTAACACTTAACAATTAGTTTTTTTTTTCCAATAGCTGAAATGACAATTTATGCGTTGTCAGCAACCTAATGGCAATTTCCTTAGGAGTGACATAAGCAAATGCCGCTGATCTGCAGTTTCATCATTCATTTGTTGCTAACGTGTTTTCAATTGCAATAGAAAGACAGACGTTGACAACCACTGCTAAACTAATAAGTTAATCTATGTGTCCTTTGGTAGAATTTCTCAATTTACATTTTTGTTAAAATGACTAAGGTCTTAGGTTGAGACACATAAAGAAAAATGTTGCATAATATTTGCTTATGTTAGCAGCAACATGAACAGTGGGTTAAGACCGATGAAAAAGATCTTCAATTAAATATTTAAAAATAACATGTTTTAATAGTATAACTGAACAATAGAGTATATAAAAGTATGGAAATTAATTTACTTACAATTAAATATAAACGTAATAAAAGTACAAAAAAAATTAAAGTATAAGGGTATTAACTGTACGGCTTCCTACACGGAATTCGTCTCTAAACTACCCAGCGCTCCATTAACTTACATATTTCTTTAATCACCTTTCTGAATATCTCTTTCTATAACTTTAATTTTTTACATTTATTACTTATATGTCTATCTACCTCACAGCATTTTATTTCTCTATCATTCCATTGCTTTATTTATTTATCATTTTAACGTTTATTTGAGCAAAGATTTCTTATGGGCGGAGAGCCCGCTGCTCTATAGCTCTAAGAGCCTTCATAGAATATATAGGTTTGTGGACTTCTGTCCCAAGCATATTGGCACTCACTTAAGATAAGTTGGCTTTAAAAACGGGAATAACCTCACATCAAGACTATAGTGTTTATGTTCAGCAAAGAGGGAACTTTTTTTTGTTTTTTCGGTCATCAAAAATATACAAATAAAGGAAAAAAACCAACTGCTTAGGGGCGGCAAGTTTCTTAATCCTATATATTCTATTTAGGCTCTTCGAGCTCTATCGTTTGGCATACATTTCAAGCATTAATATATATATTATTAAAAATTGACCCGAAAAACCGGTACTAACCCATATTGGGGACAGGATTCAACAATATATATTATATTTAGCCCTCTTTGATTTCTATCATCTGACCTATATTGAGGTATAATATTATGCAGTTTCAATTAAAACAAGATAATTAGCTAAAATTTGTGCGTTGTTGGGTATCGGGACAGGCTTTGGCAAGACAACCCTGGTTCGTAAGTTTTGCCAAAACGGCTCACTGTCTATCCCGTACATCCCGACCTGTAATCTTATACACTCGACTTTTCTACTGCGGGTTCTTAGGCAATTACATTGAATTAGAAAACTGTTCAGACATGATAATCGTATGTTATCCTTCAATTGAATGTGCAACGCTCACTCGTCAATTCCCACCGATTTTGGCCGGGATAATGCATTTTTCATATAATATCTCTGGACATATAAGCTTACAATCTTAACTTCTTTGGAAGATGACACGCCTACTAGTGCAATAATTTCATCCAAATAATTCGCTTTGCATTTATATAGAAATTTTGAAACTTTGCTTGAAAATCGCCCAGAAATTATAACCATAACTATGCGCAGTTACACGCCTACTTAAAAATTTCCACCCACTTTCCGTCACAGTGGTGTATATTGTTATTATTATAATGCTTATGTAAACATTTATTATTTGGTTCCTGGATAAAAGTCAGTAAGAAAGCGTTTTTTGAATGGAAAAGCGTTCTCAAATTTCTAGTAAATGCCACATTTTATTAGAATTTGATTTCAAACTACATATACTTTCTTAACCCTCCGTTGCAATATTAGTCACCCAGGTGACTTTTTCAGTTATTGTACAATATATATCCATGTTCAAATTTACCTAGGATGGAAAGCGTTTCTGACTTTACTACGATTTTAGTTAGGATCATTTTAAGCTATGTTTCGAATTTTTAGCTCTTACCTATGGGCGAATTTATCTGAAAGTTCAAGTCTGACCTCTTGTTGTAGTATTAGTCACCCCGGTGACTACGTATATAATGCACGCAACATGTATTGCAAAACCATAATATGATAGAAAGATGTTAAATTTCTTATCAAATTTTATTGAATGAAAGACAAGTGAAGAAATAATAAATAGGCAAATAGAAAAATACAAGAAAAAATTAGCCTAGCACGCGTGGCAGGTTATTTCCTTTTTAGTGTGTTGAGCCCATACTGGGTTTTTGCATAGTCTGCAGCACTTGAGCGAATTTCTTTGTCACTTATCATTCGAAATTCATTGGTGACACTTGCCCTAGATCTTATCGCAACCACTAGCATCCAATTGTGGCGCTTCAGACTCATATTGTGTTTTCAGAGACAATTCATAACCAAGCATGTCGCATATTGCTGACTTAAGATGAAGTTTCCCTATAACATGCAGATTTTGCCATCGTATGAGAATGTTGCACAGTTCTACTTAATTACAACTGGATAAGCTGGTTGTTCACAGGGTATATGATGTAAGTAGCAATGGTAGCGATGTTGACCAAATTATAAAACAGAGTCATGGGCCATCGTCTGGTTCCACGTTTACATGAATAGTTTGGGGTCATTTGGTTCATCCTATCGACGCTTTCAAAATATAGAATAAAACAATAATAAGAGTCAATTACTGACGCTAGTCAAAAGAAACTATACAAGCCTCCTTTTGTCTTGTTATAATCCAAGATAATTATCGGTTTGCGGGCTTCGGAGTTTATGACTACAGCCTTAGTGAAGGCATGGTTGAAAGCAAGGCTACCGATTCATTTCTCCTAGTCTCATATGATACCAATGTTACGTTCTCTCGAAATGTAAATGTACTATTTCCAACTGGGTCTTTTCGCTTGCACATTAGCTATGCAGGTATACATCTTTTATTCCGGCGCATTGTACCGATCATGCTCAATTTCTTACTCACAAGGTCTTCTGCTAGCGCCAATGTGGTAAAAAAATTATCCATTGCGTTATTTTGCTCGGAATTTTTCCAATATTTAACCAATCACAAAACAACTATCTCACCAAAGCCTTTGCCTCGGGCTTCATCCGGTAGCTTCCCTCAACAGAACTCAGCGGACCAATTTAATTTTATACCGTATTTGTTTGACTTAGAGGAATGTACTGCCAAAAAGGACACCGGCCGATAATTGTTTTGCAAATTCACTTTAAAATTTTAGTTTTGACACTGTTATAACGAACTATTAATGTATGTGCATTGTTTATACTCACTCAACATTCGTTATAATAGACACAAATATATCAAAAAATCAACTAGATTGTAGGAAATAGCAAACTAGGTTGTCAGCAATATCTAACGTTTAGTTTGCCTATCAATCTTATGTCTATTAACTTTTGGGTTATACACATTAGGGGACGTCGATAAATTGCGTGAGTCAAAAAAGGAGGGGAGGGGTTCGAAAAAGTCTCACCAAGGAGGACGGGGGGTCAATAAAAATCTCACGTGAACTTTTTACTTTTTATTGCAGAGACTATACATTATAATAGCAGATTACATTTAAAAATTATAAGGCAAATGTCATGTAAGGGGGGAGGGTTCCCGTCAGTACTCACTAAATCTCACCAAAGGAAGAGGGAGGACCGAATTTTCAAAAAAAAAAACACCTCACGTAATTAATGGACAACCCCTTACGTCCATTTTCTGATTAGTCACCCGGGTGACTAATACTCTAACGACCGATTAAAAATTCTTCAATAAACGAAGGGTTAAATAAAATGTTACTATGTCAGGACTTCGTTCTCTAAGATTTCAAATTTTGCAACCATTAGCTTGTTCTGTGCGATGATTACAAGATAATCTATTTGGAAATTATGTTTTTTGTACCTAAGCTTTTGGCGATTCCTTATGAATTTACTACTATATAAAAATGTTTTAAAAGTCCTTATCTATGGTGTCTTCTGTGATTTACTGATCTTATATGTTTCGCCTCGTTTCTCGTGTCTTTGTAATTTTTTTCCTTTTTTGCTGTGATTTCTTTTCCTATCACACTCTTTGTTCTGAATCTGCGGGTACAACATAAACATTTTATTCATTTTTATTTATTTCATGCGTGTCGGCCTCTAGAAAGATACTTTCCAGAAAAGTTGTGAACTTTTGTAACAATCTATCTAAATCTGTAAGACTATTTAATATTTACACGTTTTTTTGTTATGAGAATCAATTTATTATTTTTCTAATTCTTATTTTCATAGTATTTTACATGTTCCAAGTTTAATACTTTATATCTTTATAACAATACTTTTCCGAAACACATTCTTGTGCGGAGTTCAGCAAAAATCCAGATTTGCATTGACATTCAGGAATGCACACAGTTGGACAGATGGTTGGTGGTTCTTCATTACATTTACGTGGACAAGCAGTGCCACATGGTTTAAATTCCTGATTAGCTGGACATACTGAAAAAATACATTATTCAAAAATAAATAGGAAATTAAATCTGTGAATTTATAAGGCAAGCCAGGAGTATTTTTGGCTTATCAAGGACTTAAGCAGTTTTCAAGTCGCCTAATTTGTGACTGTAAATCGTGATCAAGGGATCATAAGTATGCTGCTCGGATATAGACATAAGTCATACAAAATATAAATAAAATTTTTTACCCGTATACGCTTCTACGGCCACAATACTTAGTAGAAATTCAAAAACCAAAAACCACAAAACTAATTTGACGAATGATAGTGGGAGGCGTGCCATTTTCATTAAAATTCAAACAAAATTAATAACTGCACTTGAAATTCAATCGCTTTAAATACTTAATGTTTTCACAATAACTGGATAAAACACTCACGTAGCTATAGATAACGAGCATAATAAATTAAGCAGGTTGAAAAGTTAACACATTAATAACCTGAGTAATGCAGTAGCAATTCACACATATCATGGGTGAAACAATTTTACTCGTAAATGTGCTAAAATTTTACTTATATTACTAGTAAAACTTTGCAAAATACCGCAGCGTTCATGCCAGTGTTGCATGAACTCACGCGATGAAGTGTAAAAGCGAAACAGCTCATCGAAACAGAAATCGGTTTAGTATTTCGCGAGTTTATTTGCGACAGAGAAACGGCTAACGCTGTTCTATCATATAAGAGGTGTGGCACCGCCTAATTTTTCGTTAAAAATTACTTTTGCCTGTATTGTTTATATATGCACCAAGTTTCATTCATTTGCGCTAAGATGAATGTGATTTTTCTTTTATTTGAAAGAGCTTGACATCACCCATTTTTCCCAAAACCCAAACTATGCTAAGAGCCTTACGAAGACCATTAGAAGCATATGTATCAAATGTTACGCAGCTATATCAAATAGTTGCTAAAGTGTAATACTGTTGATTTTTTTTATATGGAGGGTGTGGCACTGCCCATTTTTTCTCAGATCTTATAGAATCATATGTATCGAATGTTATCCATTTGTGTAAAATATTTGCAGAAATATACAAATTTTGATGATTCTCATGTAGAAGGCGTGGTATCGCCCATTTTTCATAAAAAAACTACTATTGTCCGTTCCGATTATATACATATGTACCAAGTTTTATGCATATATGGCGTTAAATTTTTATATATACATACTAGCAGATGCCCGCGACTTTGTACGCGTAGCCTGTTTTTTCTGCGAAGGCAAACAATTTAATCAGGGACATAACTATTATAAGATTTATGTCAAAAAGTTGGTTTATAACTATTATAAATAAGAGATATTTTATTAGTTGTCAATAACTATTATTTTTCAATGGATTCTTTTTTACGTTGAGTCATAACTGTTATGCATAAGAGATATTTTATTTGTTGTCAATAACTATTATTTTTCAATGGATTTTTTTTACGTTGAGTCATAACTATTATGCATAAGAGATATTTTATTAGTTGTCAATAACTATTATTTTTCAATGGATTTTTTTTACGTTGAGTCATAACTATTATGCATAAGAGATATTTTATTAGTTGTCAATAACTATTATTTTTCAATGGATTTTTTTTACGTTGAGTCATAACTATTATGCATAAGAGATATTTTATTAGTTGTCAATAACTATTATTTTTCAATGGATTTTTTTTACGTTGAGTCATAACTATTATGCATAAGAGATATTTTATTAGTTGTCAATAACTATTAATTTGGAAAAAATATTTTTTTACGTTGTTTTGAAAAAAGTGTTCAACAGATTTTCATTTTTGTGAATCTTTTTGCACCAATCGATGGGGAGGTGGTTTTTATGACATCACCAGAGGTGGTCATCGGTTCGAAAATGTACGCGATTTTGACTCATTTTTGAAGTTTTTTTTGCTTCAATCAATGAAAAGAGGTCTAAAAAGGATATTGGCCATCACTAGAAGTGGAACCGATCCTTGAAAGTGCCCGATTTTGGTCCATTTTCGAAATTTTGTTTGCACCAATCTTTGGAAAGAGGCCGAAAATAGATTTTGGTCATCATCAAAGGTGGTTTCGAGTCCCAAAATGTGCCCGATTTGGATTTTTTTTTTTGTTCGAATCGATAGGGAAATGTCGACAATAGTCATTTTCGAGCTTTATCTATGCATTGGAGCAAAAAAAAAAAATTTTTTATGAACCACCCTAAAATTTTTTATTGCTCCAATCGATTATGAAAGGTTTAAAATGCGTTTTGGATATCTTTTAGAGTAGCTCCGGAACTTGAAAACTACCAAAATTATCGAAAGCGGTCCTTTCCAGGGCCCGGAGCCACCCTAAATGATGTCAAATATTTATATTCGACGTTTTCACATTAATTACAGAAAAAAAAAATTTTTCCGAAAATGGGTCAAAAACGGTTCTTTCTCGGGGCCGGACTCAGAAGCCACTCTAAGTGATGTCCAAAATCCATTTTCGACCTTTTCCCATTTATTACAGAAAAAAGAAGTTTTTTTTTCGAAAATAGGTCAAAAACGGTCCTTTCCAGGGTCCGGAGCCGCCTCAAATGAGGTCCAAAATTCATATTCGACCTCTATTTAACGACTGGTGCAAACAAAATTTCGAAAATGGATCAAAATCGGGCACATTTTGGGACTCGGAACCACCTTTGATGATGACCAAAATCTATTTTCGGCCTCTTTCCAAAGATTGGTGCAAACAAAATTTCGAAAATGGACCAAAATCGGGCACTTTTTGGTACCTTTTTTTACGACTTCAACCTCTTTCCAAAGATTGGTGCAAACAAAATTTCGAAAATGGACCAAAATCGGGCACTTTTTGGTACCTTTTTTTACGACTTCAACCTCTTTCCAAAGATTGGTGCAAACAAAATTTCGAAAATGGACCAAAATCGGGCACTTTTTGGTAACTTTTTTTTCGACTTCGAGCTCTTTCCAAAGATTGGTGCAAACAAAATTTCGAAAATGGACCAAAATCGGGCACTTTTTGGTACCTTTTTTTACGACTTCAACCTCTTTCCAAAGATTGGTGCAAACAAAATTTCGAAAATGGACCAAAATCGGGCACTTCTTGGTACCTTTTTTTTCGACTTCGAGCTCTTTCCAAAGATTGGTGCAAACAAAATTTCGAAAATGGACCAAAATCGGGCACTTTTTGGTACCTTTTTTTACGACTTCAACCTCTTTCCAAAGATTGGTGCAAACAAAATTTCGAAAATGGACCAAAATCGGGCACTTCTTGGTACCTTTTTTTTCGACTTCGAGCTCTTTCCAAAGATTGGTGCAAACAAAATTTCGAAAATGGACCAAAATCGGGCACATTTTGGGACTCGAAACCACCTTTGATGATGACCAAAATCTATTTTCGGCCTCTTTCCAAAGATTGGTGCAAACAAAATTTCGAAAATGGACCAAAATCGGGCACTTTCAAGGATCGGTTCCACTTCTAGTGATGGCCAATATCCTTTTTAGACCTCTTTTCATTGATTGAAGCAAAAAAAACTTCAAAAATGAGTCAAAATCGCGTACATTTTCGAACCGATGACCACCTCTGGTGATGTCATAAAAACCACCTCCCCATCGATTGGTGCAAAAAGATTCACAAAAATGAAAATCTGTTGAACACTTTTTTCAAAACAACGTAAAAAAATATTTTTTCCAAATTAATAGTTATTGACAACTAATAAAATATCTCTTATGCATAATAGTTATGACTCAACGTAAAAAAAATCCATTGAAAAATAATAGTTATTGACAACTAATAAAATATCTCTTATGCATAATAGTTATGACTCAACGTAAAAAAAATCCATTGAAAAATAATAGTTATTGACAACTAATAAAATATCTCTTATGCATAATAGTTATGACTCAACGTAAAAAAAATCCATTGAAAAATAATAGTTATTGACAACTAATAAAATATCTCTTATGCATAATAGTTATGACTCAACGTAAAAAAAATCCATTGAAAAATAATAGTTATTGACAACTAATAAAATATCTCTTATTCATAATAGTTATAAACCAATTTTTAAAAATAAGTGTTAAAATTGGGCAATTTTTTCAATCTGAAAAAAGAAAATAACAGTTATTTTGGGTCCCTGAATTTAATTTTTTTTAAATATGTAGAACTACAGTCAATTTTGATTCTTCTTCACAGATCTAGAGTTGTTGTTGTTTTCTCTTCCATAAATATACCATTGCATTGCCATGTGAAAGACAAACAACAAAGCCTAACTAACACATTCAATTAGCCCAGCTCACATTATCACACATGCTGTCCAACATGGCTTGACAACATCAATGTTCGATAATGCGAACTCTAGGAATGACCGCTTGACACACTTGTTGGATGGATTTCAAAAATTGTTGATTTTCCTGCTGGCTTGTCCAACCATACAACCTGTTTGAACTGACTGTCAAGCCTAGTGAACATTTTTCATTTTAAATAGAATTTCAAGCAGTTTACTTCGATGTGGACGCTCATAAATTCTGCAATTGATGTTTGATGGCATGCTCGATAATGTGAACTCAAAGCAATATTGACAGTCACACATGTTGTCAAGCCATGTAGGACAGCATGTGCGTTTTCTATGTGTGAACCTACTGTAATTTTTTTTTATTCTTCATTGTTCGCAAATTCCGTTGTGTTGTTTTGTGTTGTGTTGACAAATTGAGAATGAGAGCGAGAGCTAGAGTAAAATTCCGTTTTTTGTCTTCCATTGCATTGCCATATAAAAATAAAACGCACACACCCTTACTAACCCACTAGCTTACCATTAAACGATTTTTTATGCTTACATGCTTCTTTCTATGTGTGAAATTCATTTTTTTTAGCAATTTTAAAACTTTAATATTTTGCTATTTAAAAGGAATATCGTGATAACTTTAATTCTATATTAAGACCAAGCGCCTAAGAAAGATAACTAAAAAATTTTATCGAAATTGATTCAGTAGATTTTGCGTGAATCCCGTTCATCGAAAACGACTATCATTTTATTTATATAGATAAGATAAAGACAAGTTGTTTGATCGCGGTACCGCCGACGTTTTCCCGTTGTCCAATCCCTCCAACATTTTTCAAGGCCCTTAGTACAAACTATTTAAATATATGGTCTCAGTATTTCGCAACTCAATCAGATAGAGGTGTCAAGGTTTTAAGTGGTTTTGTTGTTTGAGAGGTGCCACGCCCCGTTATTTACAAATTACTTATCACAGTTTGTATAGATCGAACTACCAATGAACTTGAGTTTTTATTTTTGGAAGGTGCCTCAACTATTTGTTGTTGAGATCTCGAATTTCTGTTTCGAAAAAATCCGTATAGCTTCTCTGAACTCCGCTGGAGACGCACAAATATACGAAGATCCATGGATGTGAGATTGCCTAAAAATCTGACAATTTATAGACAGAGGCGTCAATTGGGTAGGGCTAGGGGGGCGTTACCCCTCCCCCCCAAGGATCTGATATTATTATTAATAACATAGATTCATTTCAAAATATTATCATTTCGATATGTTATTTTGGCTCTCAGCTGCCCCCTCCCCTCAAGCTTTTGGTGAAATGAAGCTACTGCTTATAGAGGACAAACGGAAACACAAACGTCATAGAGCAGTATAGCAATAGATCTTGCAAATCTAACAGCTGCATTTATCCACTGTTCTTTAACCTTACGGGGCTAAAATTTTTTGCTTATTCTTTATTTCAATCTCATATTTTTATTTTCCATCTGAGCTGCATCTTTTCGCTTGTAAGCAGAATCCGAAAGATTGTGACACTTGCGATGATTTACGACTTAAAAAAATAATCGTTTTTCTTTGCAGTTGCCAGCCACAGTGTTGCTATCCAGCTTTAGTTTCAACTTCAGCTGATTTGGGTCGTTTGCTTATGGCATGATACTGAAGGTGGTGGCAATTAAATTTGAATTAAATTGTACACAGCGCTGCCATTTAAAAAGGATTTTAATTTCATGGAAGTAATTTATTTAATTTTTTTTCATTTTTAATTTTGTTGTAAAGGTTGCTGCAATTTACAACTGAAAATGAGCACATAACTTTAAGGCTTTTTAGACAGCAATTACTGCACAGACAAAACCGAAAAAAGCAAAAAAAAAAAAACAAATATTTACACCTGTTTACCAGCCGAAAAACGCATCCACAACTTTAAGACCCTTACAATTTATGAAACTTTTATGTATAAACGTAACCTCATGGATAATAATTATGCCCATTCTGTACATATATGTACGTACATAAACATTTACGCAAAAAACACATGCAATAAATCCTGTGTAAATAATGCGCACTTTTATGTTAATAGTGGGATGTGTGGAAAAATTAAATAGAGCTGCTCATCCCTTACCTCTCGTATATACTTTTTCGACGTTTGACTGTCATTTCAATTTTAATTTTGTATTTCAAGTGTGTACGTTTTCTTTTGCTTCGTCTCGTCGATTTAATCTCTGTGAATGCTGTTAAATTATAGTAGATTTGGCATGTCTTAGTTAGTTTTTTGATTGTACTGTGTTGTTGCAATACTTAACTCCCAAAAATAAGTTTTGACCATTAGCGGAGATAACAAAGACCGTTAAAATTCCCAAAAAAAAAATCACGGGCGCAGATCGTATAGCTGCCGTAATGTTAAAAGCTTTCTCGGAGTTTACCGCTGATTTTATGAACCAAGATCTTATTCAAATTTTTGAAAGATTATCTGAAAATTGGCTCCTTGTAAAAATCCCAAAAAAGGGCACTTATTGCTATGCTACAGTGACATTATGATCCCAGGTCTTGACAAAAATATTCCCGTCACCAGAATCAATGACAAGATAGAACAATATATACTGAAACAAAATCATTCATTGAAGTGTCCCTGGACCATGAAAAGGACTGCTTTTTATCGAACTTCGGAAAAATTTTTTTTTTTTATTCCAATCGATGGAGAAAGGTTGAAAGAGGATTTTGGACATCACTTGGGGTGACTTCGAATCATGGAAGGTACCGTTTTTGATCCATTTCCAGATAAAGTTTTAAGAAAAATATTTTGGCCAATTTCTGGAAAGGTCGAAAAAGATTTTGGACATTACTTTGTGTGGCTACGGACCATGAAAGGGACCGTTTTTCACCCGTTTTCAAAATAATTTGTTTTGCTCCAATCGATAGGGAAAGATTGAAAAGAGATTTTGAAAATCACTTGGAGTGTTTTCTGACCATGGAAGAACTATTTTCAACCCATTGCCGTGGCTCCGAACCACTGCAAGTGGTATTAAAAATTAATTTTTGATCTTTCCCCAATGATTGGATCAAAAATATTTTTTTTCCCAAATGCGTCGAAAACGGTCCTTTCCTTGGTCCGGAGAAAATTATGTCCAATAAACATTTTCTACTTTTTTCTATCGATTGATGCGAAAAATAAAGTTTCTGAAATGGCACAAGGTTTGTTAAAAAAAAACTCATTCGAAAATGGGTAAAAACGGTATCTTTTTTTTATAAACCTTAGTAAAAAAACAAAGCCCGTTTAATTTTTTTTTTTTTATGTGTTACATTCATATATATTTGCAGCAAAATTTTCTGTTTTGCTATAAAATTAAATAAACAATTTAATATTAATTTTCCTTTCACACCCACCATCATTAACCCATATGGTACGAAAAAATTTAGCATACTTTTTTTTTTTAAAAAGTTGTTATGTGGTGTTAAATTAAATGGAAAAAAATGGCGGAAAATAAGTTTGGGTCGGATCGGAAAGTGCACTTAACCAACATTTTTTTTGAATTTTTTAGCGCTTGGTCTACTCAAAAAATTTGACATCTTCAAAAATAAAATTTTCCAAATAGTTACCCTGGGAAGTGGTCATTGATTCATATATGCACCACCATAATTGAGTGATATATATAGCTCACTTAAAGAATATGGATATATAATTTTTACTGTGGAGAGTAACATTTGTTCTTTTGAATCATTTCTGTGTAGGTTTTGTCCACATTTGATCAATTTTAATATTTTTGATTAATTTTCAATAAAGTTTCCAAAACAATTGTTTTTTTTTAAACTCCCACTTAATTCTAAAAAGTGGTCATGGCAAGAGAAAGGAAATTTTTAAAGAAAAGCCACTAAATTAAACTTTAATATAAAAAATATAAACCTTTTTTTTTTGTTATATTATAATGAAAAATTTTCCAAACATGAGCAATTTTCGTGATTCGCTAACGAGTCAAAGGTACGATATGGGTTAAGAATCAGCAACGAAGTATTTACTATTTTTCTTATTTTGTCATAAGCATTGCGCTCCCGCACACTTTAAAAAATAGTTTTTCTTTACTATACTTCAACATTAATGAGTCGAGCCATTCACTGTTTCATGTACTGTCTAAAGTTTCATGAATGCTGAATACATGTAAGTGCGAGTTTCACACGCATTCGCATGCGTGAGACCCGAGCGCTTACACACTCACATTCATGAATAGCATGCTATCTTCGCATTCGCAATTAGTGAGCGCAACTTAGATTCGCGTTCATTGCTACATGCAATGTGCACACTCACGTTTCATATTTTTGATAGTAGCTTAAAACCGCAGTGTAGTGGCTGTGACCAAATCTTTTCATGCAGGAGAGAAAAATCTCTGCTATCAAGATTATTACGGATTTTTTTTTTTTTTTTATTCAAAAAATAAAACCAAATTCCTTTTGAGTTTTGCCACGATTGTAACAGCAGTGCGGTATAATCACTTGAACGTGTGAACTTACCTTAATGTTTTAATTGTTAAAAAAAAAATGTTTAACTGCAATAAAAAGCTCTGGATGCTACTTTAAAAGCTTACAATTTGTGTAGAGAAATTTTTATTTTATTGTTGTACGTTTCTTTAAATGTACATTATATAATTTGGTTTTTTTACGACACATTCATATACCTACCACACGTATAGTACAGTAGGGTGGAGTGTCAGAGAAAAATTTCTTACAATCAATTTTTTTTGTTGTAGAAAAATATATATATTTTGTTTTATTTCAAATAACATACTTATTTTCAGAAAAATATTAACTTGTTTTCAATGAAAATAAACTAAGTAACAATATTGAATTTTCTTTAAAAGTTAAGGGGATATCATAAAAAATTAGCCTTGCAATAAAAATAACTGGTACAATCTCAAAAGGTTTCTTTCAAGTAATTAAATGTTTTTTGGGGAAAATTTTCTAAGCTAAAAATTTGTAAATGATTGATATAAATGACCGTTAACAAGATTTTTACGTAAAACTCTTTTTGGCGACCTTTGAGCCCGTGCAAAACTTTTAGCGGCACACGTATCGATGGGGAGTTTTGGGATTTAGTTTAGAGCCCCAAATGGAAGGTTCAAACAAAAATCAGCTTTCCCCTAATTTTTCCGAAGTTTGTCTATTTTTTTTCTCTTTACTCCCAGGACTTATACCACTGAAGTTATTGCGCTATTGAATTCAATACTTTTTTTTTGAAAAAAAAAGTTTTCAATATCGCAACCCCTGTTTGGTAATTATAAAAATATCTTCTAAACTAAGAATTATGTCGAATTAAAGAAGAACATAATGAAACCGGTATTCATATATTAGGAAATTTTGTCTGATAAAATTTTAATTTGAAATCGAATTAAAGCTAAAAATAGATAAATTTTTTTCGAACTATTTCAGATTACTCGTTTATGCAACACCAGAATCTTATTCCGCTCCCGTATGTGGATCTAAAAGTGCCTTTATCGGTTTTTGGAGAATAACTCGGTAAGTGAGTAACTTCTAGATTTTAAAGCAGCGTCACATAAACAACATCATACTGAAATTTCATAGAACCTTAACAAGAACCGTATTTTATAAAATTGTGCTGGCTACTTTTAGCTAAAATGGCAACACTCAAAGGGCTATAACTCGCTCATATTCAGTAAGGCAAAGTTCGCTGGGATGATATTCTACTGCGAAAATCTGATTTACGCTTGTTTATGTACACAAACTGTATATTTTGCTTAGTTGTTAGATTAATTAATTTTGTAAAAAAAAAAACTTTCAAAATTTTTACTTTAACCCTTCTGTGGGGGTACCCATTTCATTTTCAAAAAAAGATTTTTTACGTTTGAACATGTTCTACAATTCTGAAACTTCACGAGAACTCCTGACATTATATCAATATTATGATTTCATATGAGTGGTTTCACCTGATCAATTCGAGAGATGTCATTATTCTGTACAGTTCGAGCTAAAAAATTTGAAATTTTCATACAATTTCTGAAGGGGTACACTGTTACCTGGGGAAAGGCGTATATTTTGTCACCCACAGGAGGGTTAAGGAAAGCCTGAAATAGCCTTTGAATTTGGCTAAGCTTATCAACTACATATTTCATTCAAAACTAAAACTACAATGGCGTTCTTAATATTGTGACATATGATCGCAGAGTCAGTGAAGAAAACATAAAACTTAAACTTCAGCTTACTCATGGAGCTGTATTGAATTTTAGTGAAGCGAAATCGTTTTTTTTTTTTTAATACCAAAGGATTAATTGACAATAAAATGAAATTTTTAATGACACCCTGATTAACACGCAGTCATGCAATTTCACGCTGTACACTTTAAAGACCGGTATCCTAATTCACGAAAATCGCAATTAATTTTCATTTAATGTCATAAAAAGCTACTTACGTTTAATAAACGTTCGCATCCCCCCCTTTTTTTAATGATGCTGCGAATTTAATTTAATTGCCGTGGACAGCAGCAATGTGACTGTTAAATGGTGGTATTCGAGAAACTTAAGTAGTTTATATTACCGCCTTATCTAAATAAATGAGGGTTTGGTTACTCAGAGATAAGCATTTTAATTATTTTTATTATAAGGTTGTGGTCTGAGCATTTTTGTTTTATTCTTGAATGCTTGAAAGTACCTTATGGTAAATGCAGATAGAAAAGTTTATACTACGTCACACCATAACTATACTGTGAAGAAAATAATAAGGAGCTTCTTAATCCAACCAAGAAACCAAATGTTTTGGCATCAATTTAAAATTTTGTTATTTTAAGCCAGCGTTTGATTGAAAATAAAAAAGAATTTAGTTTTTTGAAACTGTTAGGCTGCGATTTTTGTCGCGCCACACGACAGCTTCGAAAGCAAAGTCGCTATCATCGAAAACACAAGCGACGTGAGTGTTTATGGTAAGGTGATTTCGCGCAGCTCGGCTTCTCGGCCGATCGCAAGCCGATTATTGACTACCCAACGGGAAATAATTGAAGCTGTTTCCAAAGAGAGCAGATCAGAACTGCATCCACTGATGGAAAGCATTTAATGAGATTTTCTTTTTAATTAAAAAAAAAATAAAACTGGGCACTTGGTGTTGTTATACATATATGCGCAGTTTAACGACATCAGCCAAGTCTATTGTGAATTTTTGTCTGACGAAAGTTGTCAAATGGCAACTAAGTACTTATAGAAAACGAAAAATTAATTTTTTATTTTGACAGAAAAGTTTCTAAGGGGACGTCCATAAACCACGTGATGTGTTTTTTTTGAAAATCCGGACTCCCCCCCTTCCCTTGGTGAGATTTGGTGAGTTCTGGCGGTACCCCCCTCCCTTCCGTGAGACTTTCATTATAAATTTTAGATGTAATCTGCTATAATGACATATACTCTCTGCATTAAAAATTCGACGTGAGATTTTCGTTAACCACCCCCTCCCCCTCCCCCTTGGTGAGATTTAGTAAGATTTTGCCGGACCTCCTCCCCTCCTATTTTGACTCACGTAATTTATGGATGGCCCATAATATGGTTTTGGCCTCACCGAACTTAATACCAAAGCGCCGGAGACCTATGTTCAAATCTGATCCGAAGCCCTTTACGTTTCCTATTGGGTGGTTTCATTTGTGCTTAAGTAGTGGTAGATTAAATAAGATGAGTGCTAAAAGACGGCGTTTGTTGTTATTTGAAAACAGGTATTTTATACTTAAAAAAGTATATCGTTACCTTAATATAGAAAGGCCCTTACTAACATTTTTTTCAAAATCGAGATTTTTATAGATTTCGGTAGGTCACCCACTAGTACACCATGGACAAAAAAATGTGTGAGCTACGATTGAAAATAAATCAAATACAAGCAAATAAAAAAAAGCCATTACTCACAAAAACTTTAATTTTTATTAAGTTTTTTCGTTCTCCTGTAAAATAATAAAAATGTTAGATAGGGCCTTTCTATATTAAGGTAACGATATACACAGTTTAAATATAAAAAAAATTTCAAGGTTATGCGATTTATGAAGATCACATAATCCATTTACGACCTTTTTTCATTGATTAATTGAAACATTTTCTTTTTCGAAAATGGGTCAAAACGATATTTCCCGTGGTTCGGAGCCATCTAAAGCTATATTAAAATTCATTTTTGACCTTTCCTCTCTGATTGGTATAAAAAATTTCATACGGAATTCGGTCATAAAATGGCCTCTTTCCATTTTCCACCTTTTCTTATCGATTTGTGATTTTTTTTCGTTAATCGGTCTAAAATAGTCTCTCCCAGGGTTAAGAACTGTCCTAAATTATGTTAATAAACCACTTTCGACCTTTCCTCCTCGGTAGATTCAAAAAGCGTTTTTTTTCGAAAATGGGTCCAAGTCTGTCTATTCGGGATTCCGTGGTTTGACCCTTCCTCTCTGATTGGCGCAAAAAATTTCATATGGAATTTGGACATTAAATAGACCCTTTCCATTTTTCACATTTCCTTATCGATTTGTGTTTTTTTTTTCGGTAATCGGTCTAAAATATATAGTCTCTCCCGGGGTCAAGAACTGTCCTCAATTATGTTGATAAACCATTTTCAACCTTTCCTCCTTAGTAGGTTCCAAAAATGTCTTTTCTTCGGAAATGTGTCCAAATCGGTCTCTTCAGAGTTGCGTGGTTTGACCCTTCCTCTCCGGTTAGTGCAAAAAATTTTATACGCAAATTGGTTCGAAACAGCCCCATCCATTTTCCACCTTTTCTTATCTCCCGGGGTCAATAACTAAATTATGTTAATAAACCATTTTCGACCTTTCCTCCTCGGTAGGTTCAAAAAATGTTTTTTTCGAAAATGGGTCCAAGTCTATCTCTTCGGGGTTCCGTGTTTTGACTTTTCCTCTCCGATCGGTGCAAAAAATTTTATACGCAAATTGGTCCG
Organism: Tricholauxania praeusta; assembly: GCA_949775025.1. Lineage (NCBI taxonomy): Eukaryota > Metazoa > Arthropoda > Insecta > Diptera > Lauxaniidae > Tricholauxania > Tricholauxania praeusta. The sequence continues at coordinate 23,103,889 of OX459031.1, read as the reverse complement.
AAACAGGCCCATCCATTTTCCACCTTTTCTTATCGGATATCGATCCAAAACAGCCCCTACTGGGGTCAAGAACCGTCTTAAATTATAATAATAATCCATTTTCGACCTTTCCTACTCGGTAGATTCAAAAAATGTCTTTCTCGGAAATGGATCCAAATCAGTCTCTTCGGGGTTCCGTGTTTTGAACTTTTCTCTCCGATTGGTGACCATTTAATTTCTCATTTCAGTTGATCAGTTCATTTTTAACCTTTCCTCTTGGTAGATTGGTAGACAAAATTTTTTACGGAAATTGATTTAAAACGTCACCTTTCATTTTGCACATTTCCTCATTGATTGGTGATTTTTTGTAGGCAATCGGTTCAAAATAGGCTCTCCCGGGGGGGTCCAGGACCGTCCTAAAATGGATCCAAATCGATCTCTTCGCGGTTCCGTATAGCACGTTGTTCAAATTTTATTGACTCGTCCTGCTTTTCACAATTCCCTGTTTCGATTCTGTTTTACATATTGATCTTTTTGAATGATAATTGTGAGAGTGCTCTGGCTTTTAATCAATGAAATCAGATTTTAGGGTCATCAGTTTAATTGAACTCCGAAGCAGCCTTTATCAACCTGAATATGGATTGCGATGACCCAAACGAACAAAATCGCAGACTAGATTCAATATCGTACTAAAATATTTGGGATTTTTCCTACTGGGAACACGCAAACAGCGAAGAGTCATTGATCATGGTGACTGCAAATCACAAAACCAAAACTATTTGCGGAACGATAACAAAATGTAATTACATAAATATTATTTTTTTTAAAATTTAATTTTGTTTTTTGGATTAAATATAATGTCATGCCATTTAATTTTGAACAATATTTTATGTTAGTTTATTTATAAACTTTTTCCATCGTTTTTTTTTTGTACATTTTTTGCTACCATTAGCGGTTACATAGCACACAAATAAAAATATATGCAATTATGAAAATAAAGTAAAATAAAATAAAACAATAAAATAAAATAAAATAAAATGGGAAAAAATGCAAGCTATGCAAATAAAATGTGTGTCGGTTACCACAGAAACGTAAACGTTTGTTTAAAATACTAACATGTGTACATTTTTGTCATAAAATCATGACCATGTTCCAAGTACATACTTCAGTCCGCAAACGCGGTGCATATCTATGCAGTGGGTTTGTTTTTCATTTGTCAAAGTGAAAAATATTTGTGTTTACATTTGAAAAGTAAACATATTGCCATAATATCACTAGTTATCAAATTAAAAATCCTATGTAGTTTGAGAGCAAACAAAACCTAGTACAGGTGTACTCGCCAAAAAAATAATTACCATACACCGCATTAATCGTAAGATAATTTTTATTAAAAAGGTATTTTTCAACCACACCACATGCTGGCTGGGTTGAATTTGACAAAATCAAATTAAATACGAACACTCAAAAAAAAAAGTGTTTGCCACAAATGATATAGATGGAACTACTTCAAGTGTTTGCGTGAAATAATAAAATGTTTGTCACAAAAACTTTTGATTTTACTTACAAAATAATAAAATTTTTTTTTGTCACAATAACTTTTGATTTTATTTACAAATTGATAGTTGAAAATTATTATACAAAACTACTCTTTAAAACTTAACATAACATAGAACACAGCCTGGCAACATCGTCATCGTTCTTTGCTCCCATACTCTTATAAACATTTGATATCGTATATGTACAATGCAAGTAACAAAAAAGTTATTTCGAATCAAAGCACTACAAAATATGAACATGAAAAGTTTATAAGTGATAAATCGTTTGTCGAAACACTTCCATAAATTGAATTGTTTGACTGAAATATTTTGACTATTTGTCGTAAATAATTATATCATTTAGAAGCAAAATTTTATGAAATGTTTTGTTAGAAGTAATTGAATCAGTTGCCACAACTTAACATTTACTTGTGTCAAATACATTGGTTTTTCTTATATTGTCTACAAATACTTATAGTTTAAGACAAAAGTTAAGTTTTTGCTTGAAATAATAAGTGCTTATATAAAGCATTCGGTAATTTGCTACAAGCGCTTTCTAAACAATCCTTTTTTTGAGTGTAGCTCTTTGTGTAGCGTTTTGAAGCTTATACTTTTGTGGGAGGGTCCTCACCCTCCTTCCAAAATTCGTAAAATGTTTGTCTGATGCTTTAAAGAACTTTTTTTTAAATTTGGGTGAAATTTGGTTTAATTACTTTAAACTTTCTGTGGAGGTTGCTACGCCCACCAAATTCGCAAAGTTTTTGTCCAGAACTTTTTCGAATCATTTTCTTTAATAATTCTCTCAATATAGAATTTTTAAGTTTTTAATTCCTTGGGAAGTTCTACACCCCCTCTTCCGAATTCGGCAACTTCTTTTCTAGACTTTTTAAGTTTTTCCTAGTATTTTAGAGGTTTTTCATTAGACAATATCAAATAACTCTCTCAATATATATAGTATTTCACTTGTATGTGTGATAGCCATGTTCGTGAACCAATTTCGCCCATTTTCAATACCAAAAATTTTGTTTGATGATGTGACCTCTAAGACAGATTTCATTCAATTAGCTTGCTTGGCCTTCGCATAAATGTGACTTCAACAGATAGACAGACTGAGATAGCTAAATCGACCGATCAAGTATATATGTATATATAGTTTTCTATACCTGCCACGTTCCATTTTATGTGTTAATAACGGAATCACGCTACTCGCTGTGTAGGGCATAAAAATATCAGTTCTTATGTAGCGCCTTATGCGATCTCACTTACTTTTGGGCCCAGTGGATTTTTATAAAAACCTTGGTCACTCATCTCAATAGCTGGTGCAAAGCTTATGACAATAACCAGCCATTGCTTACAATTTCTTTTGTGTACGTCATATGCCACGTCCACTTTTGAAACAAAAAAAATTTCATGAAAAATTACATTAATATCCCAGCGGCAAATAAGCAGAGTACGTAATTTCATCTATTTTCCGATTTCATTTTAACTGTTCAATTTTTGTCTAATTTAACATCAACATTCTGTAGCCGAGCCGAGCCGAGCCGACCCCGTTGGTCGCACTCGAACTATTCTAGAAACAGAGCAGGTACAAATCTCAATTGAATCAAATTATTATATTGAAATCATTTTATAAATAAAAATTGGAAGTAAAATTAAATTAAAAAGAATTATCTGTTCCAGGATTTGAACCCAAGCGTTCTGTGTCTCAAGCAAATGTTCTAACAACCGACATAAATATACATATATTTTTATCATCGTCAAAATTAAATATAAATTGCATTTCAATTTTTTGAAAATTTTTGTTATGGAATTTTTTTTTTTTTTTTGTCTTACATTTCGCATACTTTGCATACAGAAATGTAGGCAAAGTGTCTATCATTTGCTAACTTTGTATATGCAGATGTAAGGGGCCTTGCCTGTTGGCTGCATGCTTTCTATGTGAAGATGTAGGCAACTCGGTAAGCTTTACAGGCATAATGGTTTAATGCAATGTGACTTTCGTTTGTGACACATTGTATATGGAGATATAGGCAAACTGCCTACAAGGCGGCCATCGCTTTATAAAAAGAATTTTCAGTTGTAGCTGGAGTTGTGGGCATTACTGCCTACAAAGAGTATAACTATTCACCGGTCTTGCTTATACAGTCAAACTTCCATATAGCGAATACGCACGGGACCAGAAAAAAAATTCGTTATATAGAAAATTCGTTACAAAAATGTATTTATTTTTCTTATTTATTTTAAGTAGTCAGCCATTTTGGTTTGGACTACACTCTTCCATTTTTGTCCATCAACAAAATCTTCTAAGAAAAGCGAAATAAAGTTTCGAAATTCGTCAAATGATGTAGAAATATGTCATTATGTAGGAATCACCTTATCAGCAGAGGCCAATTCTTATTCATATTGAGAACTTCGCGTCTTCTACACTTTTTAAAAACACTGCCTTATTCTTCAAAATTGTTGATAAACTGTTGCCAGGGATCCCAAACTCCTTAGTAATACCTTTCTGTTTAATAACGCCTTCCTCAACTTTTTTTATTATAATAACTTTTTTTTCGAGAGTAATGCTACTTCGATGCAACATTTTCACTTCTATCACTGAATACTGACTGAACTATTATCACCATTAATAGTGAAGGAACTTTTTTTTCGATTGTTGTTTTTTTTTTCATATTTTGGGAATCTTTTTTCTCCTAATGTAGTCCCATTGACATGCGTAAGAGAAAATTATTTGAAAAAATTCGCTTTAAAGAGATCAGAAACGCATAAGAGATTGATTTTTAGCAGCAAAATTTCTTCGTTTTAAAGAAAACCTCGCTATAAGGAAATTCGTTATAAGGAGATTAAAATACACTGAAAATAGAACGAGAAAGCTGTGTACTTGATCTCAGTTCGTAGTAGGGAGAACTTCGTTGCATAGAAGTTCGTTATAAGGAAGTTTGACTGTAACATATTTGCCGCTGTGATATTAAATTTCGATATGGTTTCTCAAATACCTCACTAAATATAACATTTTAGGTTTATAGGGTGGATCATTTATAATTTGGAATTTAATTTTCCCATACATAAAAACGGATAAAATTTTTTTTTAATGTATTTTATTTTTTATTCGAAAGTACAACCCTTTCAGTTAGTTATCGTACACTATTTGATTCGAATGATTTCGTCGGCTGGCATTGCAGTAGCCCGCAAGATAAGGTTGGTTGAGTTTGAGGTTGTTAATCTACCGCTGCAATTTTTAAGTTTGATGTAGAGATACCTTAAAGCAATAATTGCATATCGTGTGCTGTAATGGTTAATTTAAAATAACGTTTGAAACTTTTTTGTACATGCAAGGAGCCACACCCTCTGATGCATTCAATTCATTTTATAAAATTTTATTATGAGCACTTACAATTTAAATTATGGTTAATTGTACAAATCGCAGCTTAAAATGCTCGAACACATATTGTCGCACGTTTCTCATTTACTATAAGTTTTTGTCACGAAATTTTTTGTTGACTTTTTAAAAAACAGCTGATGAAAAAAATCATAAAAAAAAAAAATAAAACGGGCTTAAAATGAAGCGTTCAACGAAGTGTTGTATTTCTCGTTGCATGATGTTTCAAAATTACACACTCTATAGCTGAAAATATTTGCAATTCCTTCATAAAAATGTAAAATATGTACATAAATGCGCATATACAATAAATAAAAATAGTTTTCCGCAATGCAAATATTAACAACAACAAAAAAAAAATATTAAATATGAGTTCCATTAAGCATAAATTGCATTTGTTTGAAAAAAAATTTGATTTCTTTTTTATTTTTAATTCGCCCGTATCATTAAGAACTGAAATATTTGTATTGTAAAAAAATTACATTTGTTTCCAGTTTATTGCATAAAATAAATTTGCACTATTTCATTTCATTTTCGTATTTACGCAGAACAACTTTTTGCACGTAATTGCGAAAGAGAAAAAAATAAAAAATATATTTCTGTGAAATATTTTATTGGAAAATAGCTATTTCACACGACTTTGTACGCGAAATATTTGTGCCTTGGAAACTATAAGAATTTCAATGGGAATACAGCAGTGGGCGTGCCACCTCCCATACCAGGAAATAACGTTAAATGTTATATTAAGAGTAATATAAGAGTGATCGTAATAAGATTTCGTGAATCAATATCAGTTACTACGAGTATAAGCTTTGAAATTAAATGTATTTCGACCAAATATCATCAGTGGGCGTGGCTCCTCCCATGCATGCAAAAAACGTTTAATTTTATATATAGTGTACTATATGAGTAATCATTATAAAAATTGGTATAGAGATAACCATAAGCTTTTTTTATTAAATAAAATTTTAAGAGATTGCGTCAGTGGGCGTGGCACTTTCAATTTTAACAAAAAGTTGTACATTTTTTGAATTTTTTAAATATTTTTTCGATTATTTCAACTTTTAACAACGTTTTTCTTTCGACTTTTTTAACCTCTTTCAACTTAATTGAATTTACCAAGATTTTTAAATTTGACTTTTTCAACCTGTTTCAGTTTTTTTGTGAATTTTGAACTGCTTTCAACTCATTCAACCTCCTTAAACTTTTTTCAACATTTATTATATGTTATCGGTGTTATTAGCATTTTCCTACTGTTTCAACTTCTTTCAATTTTTTTCGACTTTTTAGCCCTTTTCAATTTTTCAACATTTTTTCAACCTTTTTCAACACATAAAATTTTTTTTCGGAATTTCAACCCTATTCAATATTTTATAAATAAGTCCGACATATTCAATTACATTAAAATTTTTTCAGCGTGTTCCATATTTTTTTCGACTTTTTCAACCTCATTCAACTTTTTTCGAGTTATTCAACCTCTTTCAACATTTTTCAACCTAATTCAACTTTTTTCAACATTTTCAACCTAATTCAACTATTTTCAACATTTTCCAAATTTTTCCAACTTTTTCCACCTCATTCAACATTATTTGACTTTTCAACCTTATTCAACTTTTTTCAAGATATTCAATTTTTATCAAGCTTTTCAGTCTCTTTCAACTTTTTTAACATTTCTCATAAATGTATTACCGACTTTATCAGTTTTTCACCTGTTTCAACCTCTTTCAACTTTTTTTAACATGTTCCATATTTTTTTTTTACTTTTTCAACCTTATTCAATTTTTTTCGTCATTTTCAAACTCATAGAACTTTTTTCCAGTTTTTCATTCTCTTTCAACATTTTCCATATTATTTCGATTTTTCAAATTTTTTCACCGGTTCCGAAATTTTTTTTTTAACTTTTTTCGATCTCATCCATTTTTTCCGATTTTTCAACATTTTTCGGCTTTTTCAACCCATTTCAATATTTTGCATACTATTTTAACGTCTTTTAACGTTTTTCAACGCATTATCTATATTTTATCAATCTCTTTCAACTTTTTAAATATGTTCCATATTTTTTCGACATATTTTGCATCATACAACTTTTTTCAACATATAGTATTGCATATTATTTCGACTTTTTCAACCTCAAAACGAAAAACTATCAGTGGTTGGTCTCCTGTTACTTTTGATTATATGAAGCCCCACACACGGTTCGCTTCAAGCAAGATCAAGATCGATTAAATTGTCAACCAAATCTGACAATGCACAATTATTATATAGTGTCCATAGATTCCAAATACATAATCCGCAAAATCGGAGCTGCTCATTCACACGTTTTATGGCCATTTTAAGCAAGATCAAAATCGGTAAAAATTTTCAACCAAATCTGACAATGCACAATTATTATTATCAGATTTGGTTGACAATTTAATCGATCTTGAACTTTCTTAAAGCGAACCGTGCACAGTTCAAGATTTCTCAATTTGGACCAATTTTAATATTTTTTAATTTTATTAATTCGTTTGTTCCAAATTATATACATATATATGTATATATCGACTAAAAGGCCTTTTTACGAACAACACACTTTAAGGATGTAACAGTTCGAAATATGTCCTCATGCTGCTTTTCTTGGTGTTATGTTATGTTTTGTTATATTGTCATTTTTTGAAAATTTCTTATGTAAAATTCCGGTTTTAGTCACATAATTTTTACGATTTATTTATTGTTGCAAATAGTGCCCAGGAGGTGCTACAAGTTGGAATAAGGTTTTTAAGTTCCTAAATTCCAACGTTATAATTTTTAACTCAAATTCTCTGCTCTTGTCTAACAAATCGAATCAAAACTTCAATCTGATAATGTATACACCCAATGCCATGTTAAGCTTAAATCCAGTAAAAATCATATCAGATATTGTTATTCAATTTGCTGAAAGATTTTCAGTTGTCTTTCCAATCACAAAACAACTCTGAGTATTTATATTGGACAATTGAGGACACACACATAGCACAACTGCCAACCGTAGAAGGCAACTGAAATAAAAAGGAAGTTAAATTGATGTGTCCCCATTGGAACACAGATGTAAGCATTTTATGGAAAGACAATAACAAATCTTTTCAAAACGCTCATCATAAGGGAACACAACAAAAGCCAGAAACCACAACAAAGACAACGACAGGAACAGGCATCCTATACCAAACATGACCAACAATAATGCCAAACACATACGACTACGAGCATGAATGTATCCTGACTTGGCAAATGTAAATGCTTAACAATCCTGTAGGATATTGAAGAAAATTGTTATGATTGTTATGATGATGATGAGGATATATAAACGAAGATGATGGTAGGTACTGATGATGATGACTTCAAAGATGCTAAGAATGTTGATGATATTGGGGTGAAGGAAACCAACAGCAATTTCCCTTGACATCAATCACTTAGCGTGCGACTATGGTCTTGGGTTGTGTATTTTCAAAAAAGGAGTTAAGGGAAAAATATTTTTTTTTTTATTATTATAACAAAAATACAATTTAACATAACTTTTATGACTTAAGCTTAAAAAATTCTTCAACTTTTCACCTTCTTTTTAATGCACATTATACCGGCACCTTAATACTAAAGCAAATTGTGAAATTCATCTAAGAGTCATCTTCATTTTAAGTTGCTCTATCGACTTAAATGTCCTCTAAGTTACCACTGAAGATTCAATAAAAAAAAAGCTGTGAGCAAAAAAACTAAAAAAATGCTGAAATTCTTAAGAATCTAAAGAATCTGTCAAAAGAAGTTTTGCTTGCAACACTTGTGGGGGTGTTTGTAACAAAGTTGGTGAAACTTTTTTAATCACATTCGACAACGACCACAGCATTTCAAAAAAAATTGAAATCGAAGCCAAAGTCAAGTCACGCGTTAGAAAAAATAAAAATCATCAAAAAGCACCAGAGATATTTCCTTACCATCATGTTTTATTTGATAGTTTTTTTGTTGGCAGTCAGTCTTCTGATGAACGACAAAATCAAATTCAAGCTGGTGTCAATTTTGTACGCTTGTTTCCTTAACTGTCTCCGTTGCTGGTTTAACTATCACATGATATTAGAGAAGTGATATCGTTACTTCTTATTTTGTCAGTTGTTGCTAAACAACATGGCATAGAGTTCGATTTTTAGCAATGAAATCATAGTCTTGGAAATGTACGAAGAAACCTATCGATCTCGAGATTGTATATAATTCAGAACAATCCGTTTGACGTATTAAGGAATCTCTCAAAAGCGATGTTATTCGTTTCTTATCAAGAAAAATTTTGTCATTTTTAAGGATAAAGTAATATTAACTAAAATCGTTTTTGAAACAAATTCGGGCCGATGTCAAGGGCGCCCCAAGTAGCGGAATGTTAAGATATATGGTGGGGGCTTAAGATTGGAAAAGGGCCTCGTAATGTGTTTCGGTAAATCGGAAACAGGATGAACTCTTTATTAGCTAAGCCGTTACTACACATAAGGTGAAATCCCTGAAGATGTTCCCATTTAAAGTGCCAACCATTCACCATTTGCTGCCTATTGACCGTCAAGTAAGTTCTCTTGCTCTGTTAAAACTGTTACAACAAGCGGATGTTTTCGTTTTCAAAATCATAATAAACGACGAAATTCATTTCCACTTAAGTTGTAATGTGAACAAACAAAATATGTGTTTCTGAGGCACGCAGAATTCACATGAAATGCACGATGAACCATTGCAACCCATTGAAGTAGCTGTTTGGTGCGGCATTTGCAGTGAAAAGTTGATTGGCCCTAATTTTTCTTGGGGACTCAATTGGGTCTCGAACATTGTTGGTTCCAGCAGTACGGAGCAACCACTCAAATAGTTCGGGCAACGATGGAGATTTTGAAACAACAATTTATGTGTAGAGTGATCTCTCGCTTTGTCCTGTAATAAAGAAAGGAGACCCGACAATCTGCGCCAACTACAGGGGTATCAGTCTTATTTCCATCGCATATAAGATCCTCTCGAGCGTATTGTGTGAAAGATTGAAGCCGTATACAGAAACGCTGATCGGATCCTATCAGTGTGGCTTTAGACCTGGTAAGTCCACCATAGACCAGATTTTTACACTACGCCAAATCCTGGAGAAAACCCATGAATATCAAATCGACACTCACCATCTCTTCGTCGATTATAAAGCTGCGTTCGATAGCCCAGTGCGGGATTGCCTATAGGCAACAATGTCTGAGTTCGGTATACCTGCAAAGTTGATAAGGCTCTGCAGGATGACGTTGAGCAATACGTTTAGCTCCGTCAAGGTAGGGAATGACCTCTCCGGAACTTTTAATACCGAGCGAGGTTTCAGACAAGGCGACCCGCTCTCGTGCGATCTCTTCAATTTCATTATGGAGGGGATCGTACGAAAAGCCGGTGTGCATCATAATGGCACCATTTTCTTCAAAGGTGTTCAGCTCCTTGCGTACGCTGATGATATTGATATTATCGGTCGGAGTAAGAGAGATGTTACTGCTGCGTTCACTGCTACTGAAAAGGAATCAGCCAAAGTGGGTTTGACGGTAAACGAGGGCAAAACGAAATACATGATGTCTACTAACAACAACAAGAGAGCACGGGATCTAGACTCTCATGTTACAGCGGGCAACTGTAAATTAGAAGTAGTCAAGGAATTCATTTACCTTGGCACTGCCGTAACCACCAACAATGATGTCGGTCTGGAGATTAAGCGGAGAATAACAATTGCTAATAGGTGCTACTACGGTCTCAGTAAGCAATTACGTTGCAGAGCTCTCTCTCGATCGACAAAGCTAACACTCTACAAGACGCTCATTCTACCTGTGTTTCTTTATGGCGCTGAGGCATGGGTGGTTTCGACAACAGACGCAGCCGCTCTTTGGGTGTTCGAGAGGAAAGTTCTACGCAAAATCTTTGGTCCTGTTCGAGTTGGCGACGACTATCGCATTCGAATGAACCACGAGCTGTATGAGCTCTACGCCGACATTGACATAGTTAAGCGTATAACAATACAGCGACTACGCTGGCTGGGTCATGTCCATCGTATGGATAAAGAAGCTCCAGCGAAAAAGGTATTCGAAGGGAAGGTCCCCGGTCAACGACGAAGAGGGAGACCATGCCTCCGGTGGATAGACCAAGCTGAGGATGCCCTAACCGCGCTTGGCATTAACGATTGGAGAAGGCGCGCGCAAAACAGAGGCCCCTAGCGAGAGCTAATGAGGTCGGCCGTAACCTGACAACGGGTTGTTATGGCCATCTAAGTAAGTAAGTAAGTAAGTAAGTGATCTCTCGCTCTGACGATTTCAACTGGCCGGTCAAATTGCCAAATCAACGACGCAAGACTACTTAGGTTAGGTTAAAAGGGTCGCATGCATAAAGCAAGTTTCTCTTGGAGGCAGTTTTCCCATTGTGATACCCTATATATATATATATATATATATTTAGTCCCCTCCTTTCTCCTTAAAAATTTCATTAACTGGGCGTGTACCATTCAGAAGGCTTGGTGAAGTTTAGCATGCTGGTAAGCTCCAACTCGTCTAATTTTTCAAGGCCAACAAAGAACGCAGAACCAAAATATTTGGTCTGCTTCCTCATTAGCCGCGGGCATTCGCAGAACAGATACCCAACCGTCGTATCCTCTTCTTCGTCGCCACAACTCTTGCAGAAAGGGGCACCATATTTGGCGACCATAGGGCCAATAACACAGTGCCCCGTCAGCACTCCTACAACAGTTCTTAACTCTACTCTGCTGAACCTAAAGAGAGTTTGTGTGATTCTTAGATTCAGTTGAAGCCACGTATTTTGAGACGTTCTGCAACCGGCAGTAATGTTCCACCTAATATTCGTTTATTTCTTGGTTATGTCCTCTATCTGACAGTGTAGTTCCACCAGCAGTATCCTTAGAACTCCCACTTGTTGAATTCTCCGGTTGTTCTGATCTTATTTTGGCACATTCGCCAGCTTTATCATTTCCGGAAATACCCTTATAACCGGGCATCCAGCAGAGCTCTATGATATGCTGTCGGATTGAACCTTCACAATTTTAACTTTCAGTGCTTTGATTGCTGTCTGACTGTCCACACATATGGTAATGATGGAGGGAGTAAGCTCCCTGTTCTATTTTACCTGTGCGGCTATGTCAATAGTGTAGATTTCAACTACAAAAACGGTACAATAATTTGGTGGTCTGAGAGACAACTCCATGTCCATTTTTTCGACTAAATACCCAATCCTACGCCAAATTCTATCTTGGATCCATCCCTGAATATGGTTAGCTCCCTTCCTTCCAGAACGGTGCCACTCTTCTTTTGTTTGGAAGCTGATGTTGTGGGCAATGTCGAAGTCAAGTATTGGTACTCGGTATGCATTTGCCGTGAGGCAAAGTTCCCTCTTTATATCCTTTAAAATAGGCCCATGAATTTCAGAGTTTTGAAGCTTATTAGATTCTTTTAACCTAAGAGACTCTTTTGCCACCACATTCCTGATGTATAGGTCAATGGGAACGAGATGCATTATAATTTCCAGTCCCGCTTATGGTGTCGATCTCACTGCCTCTGTTATATCAAGACAGTCCAGTCTCTGTACTTTACGAAGCTTGTCAAGTAGTGACTTAGTGTTGGCAGCCTTCCACCATGCCAGTACTCCGTGAGTTAATAGAGGTCTGATGACCGCTGTGTGCACCAAATGTACTATATACGGTTTTGCACCCCATTATTTCCCAAATGTTCTATTACACACAAGACTACTTCCTCTGGGGCTTTTTGAAATCTGCGTTTATCACAACAAACTACAAATCTTGCAAGTCTTGAAAGCCAACATTGAAGAAGAAATCATCAATTTGAAGCCGGATGTTTTACAAGTAACAATTCAAAATGCCGTAGAACGAGCTCATAGGTTAAACAAAGTCTAACAAAATAGCAGCCTTTTGTCCAACCTTGTATTTCATTTCAAGTATTGTCAGAGATGTATTTTATTACTTCTTTTTTGGGCAATCCCCCAACGTGTTTTTCTCTGGTATCGATACTTCATCGATGAAATATTTCTTCGCTAATTCTCGTAAGATTCCCCACTCACCAATGGCATTGCTAATGTCATTGCGTCTGCTGATGATTTCGCAATATTTGACCAAATGTTATCCATCTATCGGTGGTGCCATCAATAGATAGTTGGTTGCTTCTTCGAATGATGTACGTTGCGTTGTTGTCATTCTCTACTCAATCAATTTTATTGAATTTCTGGTTAGCAACGCAGCTGTTTTCGATTCGGGGTTTTTTTTCTCTGTTTTTTTTTGTGATTGTGCAGATAAAATGATGCTTTGATTTTATGGCACCCCTTGTGGCTTAAGTTTTTTTTTTATTTTTGTTTTTTCCGTGGCTGTCTTAAGAACAAAACGAAAGGAATGAAAACGGTTAGGCGCATACAAAGTGAATATTAAAAGATTCAACGTGGAGCGACAATAAAAGACCAAAGAAGTCAAGAATTTAATTGTAATTGATTTTTATTATGCCATTTGTGGTGGTGGAATAATTGAAAAGCCAAAAGAAAATTCATGTGAACAGCAAAAATTTCAATAAGATTCTTACAGCTGAGTGACTGCAGGACTTAATGGTGAGGAATGTTTTTTTTTTGTTAAGCAGACTGCTAATATGGTGCGTATGATTTGCTTTGAGCTTAGGGTTTTTAATTGAGTTTTTGCAAAAGAGGAATTTAAAAATCTCAAATCATTTTCTATGAAAAACATACAAATTATCCTTAATTAAGTTGAAACAAATCTCATTACAAGTCGCACAAAAAGCTCACACACAACATAACAAATCCTAATTTAATTATGTGCGCATGAAATAAAAATCCTCCTTTTGTGTTAACTACGTACAAAAAAAACCCTTGCAACCTTGCACTCAATTTCATTTGAAAAATGAATTCAATGGGTGAAAGAAATATATGTGGGAATGATACTAAAAGAATAAATATACAGATTGGCTTTGTGGTACCAAAAATAAACTTTATAATTTCCAATGTGCGCAATAAGATGATCCACTGTACAACTGAGAGGTTTGAAAAATTCATAACTTGTACGGTTTCAATATTTTATATTTTCTTTATATATAATCTCTAATATAGAACATCCCATGCCATAGGGATTAAAGATCTAAGAGTTTTCCTATTCCATTTAAAAATCATTTATTCAAACTCAGAGAAAATACTGGCAAAACTCTAAAGTCAGGTATCTAATTGCCTGATTTGAATGAAGTGAATCCGCCGTTGATCTTCCGAAATGTGGTCTTCAGATTTAACTTGAAGTTCCATGTCTGAGTTCGGTATGCCTGTGAAGCTAGTGCGGTTTTGCAGAATGACGTTGAGCAACACATCCAGCTCCGTCAGGGTAGGAAATGACTTCTCTAAATCATTTGATACCGAACGAGGTTTCACACAAGGCGATCCACTATCCTGCAACCTCTTTAACTTTGTGATGGAATGGGTGCTGCGAAATGTCCACAAATAGGGAGACGTAGCGCATAGGATCCTACGTTACTACGGACGGCTATACATTCGAAATAGTCAAGGAATTCACCTATTTTGGAACCGCCGTGAACACACTCATTCTAACTATGGCCTCAGTAAGCAATTGAGTAGTAGAGACCTCTCTCTCGCCCAACAGAACTAATATACTTCAAGACGCTCATCTTACCCGTGCTTACCCGTTGTGTCGCAGACTGATGCAACTACGCTTGGGGTGTTTGAGAGAAAAGTTCTTCAAAAAATGTTCGGTTCTGTTTGCGTTGGCGACGACTACCGTATTCGAATGAACCACGAACTGTACGAACTCTACTCTGACATTGATATAGTCAAGCGCATCACTATCCAACGTCTGTGCTGGCTGGGACATGTTGTGCGTATTTGACAAAGAGATCATGAGAAAAAGGTGTTTGATGCGGATGACGCTGGGCGACGACGAAGAGGAAAACCATGCCCCCGATTGAAAAACTACTATCCACCCTTGGTGTGACTGATTGGAGAAGGTGCGCGTGAAACAGAGTCGCTTGAGTAGATTATTTGAGATCTGCCGTAACCCGGTAACGGATTGTTATGGCCACCCAAGTAAGTAAGTAAGAAATGCCAACAAATCCTCGGAGCATAAATTAGAGCAAAACTAACATTTTGGTTTTTTTTATTGCAACATTTTTTTTCTCTATGACGTCACACACTTTTTTCGCCTAAGAGTAGTTTTTATATTAAATTTCAATGAGTAAGATTTGTACTCTCAAGCCCTTTTGAAACAATTTGCATCGCCAGAATAATGTTTCAGTAGATTTTGAAACTAAGCTAAATAAATTTATATGCATTATCCAAATAGTGCAAGCTGTAGTACCTCAAGATACTCAGTCGTGTCTGCTTTTTACATAATATAGTTTCTAAATGTCTACACTATAAATACTCTTATAAATAAATTTAAATTAACATCGAAATAAAGTGCTCAAATTAACACCACTAACATATTTCAAATCCATATGAATTTGTAAAAAATTACTTAAGTTTTTTTTTTTTTTGAAACGAAAACACCCTGTATAAAATATTTCAGGAAAAAAAAACCTTACGAAACGCTTGCCCGCGTAATTATAAGGATTTTTCTATGAATTTGCATAGAGCAATTGCGCTTACAAGTGACACATACTCACTTATGAAAGGAAGTGAACATATACACACACATTTGTATGTACTTGTATATACTTACATTGATGCTACAGCTACAGTGTAATGTATGCTCCTGATTATGAGATATCAAAGTATAGTCTTTGGTTATAACGTGTGTTTTTTTTTGCTATTTGTTTTTTCAGTGTACAGTTTTTGATACTTTACAAGTGATTTGTAGCATGTATTATCGCTAAAAATGCTCAAACAGGTTTGCCATTTTATCACAAATAAACAAACAGTGCTTGCAAATTATTGAATTTGATTATCAAAACTCGTGCTCTGTGAGAAATGTGTTTTTTCCAAATTTTTTCTTCAAGTTTCTTCAGCGACAAAGTTCATTTTGGGTCATAACAAACAGAATTGTCGAATTTTTCATGAGGAGCAGCCACAGGTAGCTCAAGAGCTGTCAGTGCACACTGAAAAATGCACTGTTTGGTGAGATTTGTGGGCCAGCGGCATCATTGGACTGTAACTTTTCAAAAAATAATGAAAATCGCAACGTTACAGTCAATGAAACAACGCGAGCAATTAATCTCACATTTTGGAACAGTCCATTGGCCGCCAAAATCATGCGATTTGACCCCATTAGACTCTCGTATACAGGGACAAGCCAGCCACAATTGTAGCCCTGGAAGACAACATTACAGCTGCCATTGCTGATATACCGACCGAAATGCTGGAAAAAGTATGTCAAAATTGGAGCTTACTGTTGGACCATCTCAGACATAGCGCGGCCAATATTTACATAAAACAATTTTGAAAAAATAAATGGCAAGAATATATTGTCTAAAATAAATAGTTTATCCACTTTTTTAAAGTTTCTGTTCTTTTTTTTTTCATTTTTAAAAAGCAAACGCTTAAAAAATCACCATTTATGTCTTGATATATTTTCTACAGGTAAACGAAGAGTAATTCTTTTGTATAAATTATGTGGAGCCGCCTATGGAAAAAAGAACAGAAAGGTATCTTCAATATACTCAAAACTGAGTTATTACAGTCCCTTCATAGGTAATAACCTACTGAACTTGATGTTTACTTCACAAGCGAAAAAAAAATTTCGCGCTACCTGAATGTGAACTTAGGGGATCTCGTTTCATTCTGGACAAGCGCTGAAATAAGGGTGTCCAAAGTAAGACACAGAAGTTCAGCAGATTCGTCGAAGCATTGCTAATCCAACAGAGAACAAAAAAAAAAGTGCAGAACATTATTTATTTGCCTTTCTTGGTTCTCGCGATATCTCTTGCAGTGAGTTTATTTCGAGAACTGTGAAACCTGGCTAACCAACTGTACTTTACTTCAAAAATTACAAGTATTCATCAATATTTGTCTTTGCCGAGCTCTGAAAATTTGGTTCTCTAGGAACATTTCCAATATGAAATTCCTCACCAGAACGAAAATTACTAACTAAGGTAAGTTGGCAAGCATTGGAGTGGATCCTTCGAGGTAGTAGGATCAGCGATTGTCTAGCTGTGAAGAGAATTTGAGCACTCGTTACTGATCGTGCACTTTGGATGAGTTTTATGGAGTCTCCTTGCTCCGTGAGTAGATAAAGAGCACAAGAAGAAGACAAAGAACAACTTCGAACTAAGTTACCATTCAAGTTTAAGAAATTCTTTTTCTTATTCAACAAAATGAAATAAAATTTATTAAAAACAGGAACAATATTCTAACATATTTCAAGGACTTAAGCTGTTCTGTTTGTACTCATCTAAAACGTCGGATAAAACTTACTAACGCATTCACAAACCTCGCAGATATCTTCTATGCCAGGAATTAATGAACAACTTCACTGCATAGATCTTATTTCCATAGTTGTAATGCGGAGCCTACTTTAGACAGATCCATTTGAAAAGAATGAAAATATCAACTCTCAAAGTGCAGCGACAAGCAAAATTTTTAGAAAAAATTCGAGACAAAGCAACAGTCGTTGTTGCTTTCGCGGATAATCCGGTCACGTGACACCCATTGCGATAACAGAAATGACGACGACAACAACAAACTGATGAAAGTTTGTGCGGAAATCCTTTGGGGAATATAATGAAAAGGACAAAACAAACAGCACAAAAAGCACAAAAAAAAAATTAAAAGAAATGAAATTGAAAATGTGCGTTGCCACGTTGTATGTGGCTTGATAAGTATGTTGACATGGGCACTGGCAAAGGCCAACATACATAGGCCGTGAGTGTGATATTTTTTTAACACTTTAGGGTGGTTGAAATTAAGAATAATCTCAACTTTTTGACTTAAGTTAACAAACGTAAGTTTCCAAATAATTATCTCCGTTCTCCAGAAAACATTGGGCTTATCCTCAAACAAATTCTCTACCTAAGAAGCCAGACACTAAGGAACTCTCAAAGGTAGCAAACGCTCTGCCAGTGTGTGTTTAGTTACCAAGAAATGCAATTACCAAGCAATTTAAGGGGTCCTAAAAGGGCCCAAAAACTATTTAATAGATGTTAACTTAAAATACTTGGCCCACGATCGGGCAAAACGAGTGGTCAAATTAGATCAAGCAGGACCTTAACGGGTTAGAGTGCTTATCTTTGAACAATTTTAATATGTTTTCTTTTTTTTTTGAAACTACTCTTATATTAAGGTAAAATAATACAAAATTTTTGTTGGTTTTTTAGAAAAAAGAAAAAAATTTACTTTTCAACATCCTTCATGTTTTTGATAATGGTTTTTTTTTCTAAATTTTTTTGCCTGTTTGTAAGAATTTGGCCTGTAAAAAACCTAACGAACATTAAGAAAAACAAATTGTAAGAAAAACACAAATGCACACAAACAAAGACTTTGTCACACGCTCACAAAAAAAACACACACACGCACACATTGGTGCAAATATTCGGAGATTATCTTTCATCTGTCAGCCATGAAATGCTGACTAATAGTTTTCTTTAACTGCAGATTTTTACTTCTTTTCCTTTCGTATGGCTGCCAGCGTTTACTTATTTTCTACTTTTGTCGCATTTTGCTTGAAAAATGTCACAAAATGCCTGAATATGCTAACGACATACGACGCACTTTACCACACAGGCAGACGCAAGCAGACTTATGTGAAATGACACGCACATTCGTACTATTTCTAACTATGAGTAATGTACAGTGGAACAAAACTGCGTATTCAGTATGTAAGAACATGCTACACTGAAGGGGTGTGGCTCATACGAGAAACTTAAAACTTAAACATTCTCCATATAAAAGTTCCATAAAATCACTTTGTTAAGAAAAAAATAAAAGCCAACGAGGTCATTTTTTGGTGTTAAAGATTTTTTGAAATCATAATCCTTCTGAGGTAAGCCACCTCCCATAATAGGAAAAATCAGTAATTCCATAAAAAATCAACTCTTTTTTCCGACCGACTGACTGATCCAGATGTTTGCCCTAGAATTTTAAAGCTGGGAATATCAATTTCTCATACAAGAATCTTTTTAAAATCTCAGAATAGATAGAATAAATTTGAAAACTAGGACCCTCCTCCAGAGTCATGAAATTTGGCAAAAATCATTCTAATACAAAGCTGCCACCACCAGTGGCGTATCGTGCATATTTGGCTCCCGGGGCGAAGAGTCTAGTTGCCGCCCCCTACAAACACATTTTTAGTTTTTAATTTCAAGGAAAAATTTTTGTTGACCAACAAAAACTTATTCACATTGAACTACGAAATTATCCCACATACTCACCACTCTTTTATAATGTAGTAAAAAAGGGGGTCCTCACTTTAAGTTCAACAAAAACACTACCAAAATAAGATACATGCGAGGAACATCGGCCCCCCTAGGTACGCTACTGGCCACCACTCACAAAATTTTCACTCATTATTTTCGTCATTTGATTTAAAAAAAAAACTTAGCAACATAGTTTTTCAAGTAAGTTTCGGCTGTGGCTGTGAAACGAGCCGAACTCGTTCGAACAAACTCAAAACTTACGAGTTTTTCACAAAATTTTAACACCGAACCAAGTTCGTTGAAGTCAACTGAACTCATTTGTTTATTTCGATGTGTTCGCGCACAATTCGTTATTTTGATTCTGTTTGTGTGTGCGTATTATAGATCAGCATGAGTGCACTCGAAACGATCATCAAGCTACTCATCACGTTGCGAGTCCATCGAGTTTTTGTGCACAAAAACCACAGATCAAATCGAAACACCAAGAAAGAGAGGTGAGTGCTGCATTTGCAAGTAAATCGCAAATAAAATGTTCTACAAATTCAAGCACTCCAAGTTTATTGCATTCGGAAGTTTATATAATAATCGTTTCGAGTGCAGTCGAACAGAAACAGAAAAAATTCGAAACTCGAACAAACGAGCAGCTCGAATGTCATGAATTGGAATAGTATGATACGGTATACGAATGAACTGAAGATAAGTTGAGTCGAACGAATCAAGTTGTTCGAGATTAACCCGTTGTGAATGCCAAAAGTCCGAACATGTTCGATCAACTCGTTGCACAGCTTTCATATTAAATAGCGTCAGCATTCGTGCTTAAAATGTCGGGGTTTTAACATGTGGGCCATACAAAGATTTCATACAAGAAAACAAAATAAATTTGTAGAAAGAATTTTATATAACGCAATATTTGCTCAGACTACCATGAACTATCATATCATAGAAGTTTTATCAAGAAATGTTATGAAACTAAGTGCAAAGGCATTTACCAACACAAGGAACATTTGCAGAAAAGCAAGAACAGACTTAAATTTTGGGTGTGGCATATCCCATAGAGCCGAAGAACGTATCGACTATGTGCTTGGAAGTTTTCCAAGAAAATAAACTGATACGTTCTTAATTACAACAAAAAATGAGAGGGGTTGTCAAATTGTGAATCAAAACCTTAAATCTGTGGCTTCAAGGAATAATAGCTAAGGTCGATCCTTGTTACCACAGAAATTACAACATTTAAAATTGTTATAAAGAAACAAAGTAGTATGGGCATATTGGTCAGACGAAAAGTAGTGATATGAAATAAGTTGGCGTGGCACCTCACATAGTAGAAACAACATTTAGTTATTACTACCATTACCCTGTGCGCATCGCCTCACCTCAACCGTGGTGTAGATTCGATGTGCGGTCTGCGTAAAAATTGTATCCAAAAAATAATTTTGTCTGAGGACCACCCTTAGTATGCACACAAAATAAAGCAGTGCCTCTTAATATAAATTCCACGTGATTTAAATTTCATGAGAATCGATTAAGCGGTCTTTGAGAAAATGATATTTAAAAAATATTTTTGTGTGAGGGCCACCCTAAATAAAAGTTTTGTATCCTTAGTTTTGCCTCTTAACATAGGTACGTGGTGAAAATTCGGTGTGAATTGACTAACCTGTCTTTGTGTGTATGATATTTAAAAATATTTTTGTGTGAGCGCCACTCTAAGTATGCACCCTAAATAAAATTTGAATGATCTAATCTGTGTCTCTTCACATAAAAGCCATATGGTGTAAAATTTCATGAGAATCGATTTAGCGGTCTTCGAGAAAATGATATTTAAAAAATATTTTTGTGTGAGGGCCACCCTTAATAAAAGTTTTGTATCCTTAGCTATGCTTCTTAACATTAGAGATACGAAGTGTAAATTTGGTGTGAATAGATTTATTTGTCTTCGCGAAAACGATATTTAAAAATATATTTGTATGAGGGCCACCCTAAGTATGCACCCTAAATAAAATTTTTACCATCCAATCTGTGTCTCTTTACATAAAAGCCATATGGTGTAAATTTCATGAGAATCGATTTAGCGGTCTTCCAGAAAATTATATTTAAAAAATATTTTTGTATGAGGGCCACCCTAAATAAAAGTTTTGTATCCTTAGCTATGCCTCTTAACATAAGAGCTACGTGGTGTAAATTCGGTAAAAATCGACTAACCTGTCTTTGTGAAAATGATATTTAAAAATATTTTTATGTGAGGGCCACCCTAAGTATGCACCCTAAATAAAATTGTTACAATCTAGTCTCTGCCTTTTAATATAAAATCCATTTGGTGTAAAGTCCAAGAGAATCGATTAAGCAGTCTTTGAGAAAATGATATTTAAAAAATATTTTTGTGTGAGGGCCACCCTAAATAAAAGTTTGTATCCTTAGCTATGCTTCTTAACATTAGAGATACGAAGTGTAAATCCGGTGTGAATTGATTTATTTGTCTTCGCGAAAATGATATTTAAAAATATATTTATGGGGGCCACCCTAAGTATGCACCCTAAATAAAATTTTTACCATCCAATCTGTGCCCCTCAACATAAAAGCCGTACTGTGTAAATTTCATGAGAATCGATTTGCCTGTCTTTGAGAAATCGCTATTTTGAACATATTTGTGTATGAGGGCCACCCTAAATAAAAGTTTTATAGCCTATGACACCCGCCGATCGATACTAAACATACTACATACTGTAAAAATTTCATCAAAAACGGTTGGATAGTTTCCGCGTGCATAAGAGACAGACAGACAAAAAATTAATTTTATATAATAGAAGATAAATTGCCGGCTTCAAATGGACTATAATTAAACTATATGCAAAGGTCAAAAATGACAGAAGCACCATCGGAACAAAACGTGGAAGGACTTTCATAGTGGTAAAAACTTAAAGTCATTATAGCTTAAGATATTTTCAATAGAAAATTATAAACCCATGTACAAAAATATACATCGAAAATGCCACCATCGGGACATGAAATAGGCGGAAGTTGAATGATTTAAAAAACGAAACTACCTGGATAACACGGAACACGTTAAGTTTGACCTTCTTAGCTAAGTAGCTATTTTACCTAGAGCGTTTAATGACAGCGTATAATGAAATTTTGTATAAAAACACAAAATGACGAAAGCATTATTCGGATGAAAAATGGGTGTGGCACTTATTATAGAAGAAAAAACCTTTGATGCTCTTTTCAAGAAACTTTCCAAAAAGCATCTAATCGTACTTTTCTACCCTTAAAACTTATAGGAATAATTGTCAATTATGTCCATAAGATATAAAATTCCCAACTTGATATTTCCATTTGTCCCACAGTATATCACCCACATTTGGCTCAAATTGTTGGCATATCCTTTGTGAGATTGTATGACGTTGATGTCTGCTGACATGTTTAAACTGCAGATAAAATATATCTACGCACTTATGCGTATACGTGTGTATGTGTGTTTGTGTACCTTATGTCTAAATAAGCATCCTTTTTGCTAGGGATTTATCATTATACTCATACATCCTCATACCGAAGTAAAGTTTCCATTTTTTTTCGTTTTGTGTTTCCGCTGTAGTAGATTTTAACACTTGAGGCGAAGAAATGTTTTTCTTTGGCTTAATTTGCCTTGACAAGGATAATAGATAGTTTGACTGTTTAAATAGGACATCCTTAAATAGAAAGGATTTTCAGTAAGATAAGTAAACAACAACAACATCATCTTTGTGTAAAGATGTCTAAAATTTGTATTTTATTTGTTGTATCTTCGCAGATTGATGGAGTTGACTACGAGTATTATGATGTTGTACGTTTTACAGACATTGCAAAAAACAACAACATTGTAGGCAAATAATATGGTTGGCTTATCTTTTTATTAAAAAATAATTTCATACGTAATTTATTTAACTAAAACTAATGAAGAAAATTGTTTTTGTAGATGTTTTTTAACAGCTCATTGAGCATAATGATTTCATTAATTTGCTTATATTAGAAAATGTTATAGACTTTATGGGGAGAGAATTTGTAAGAAACTAAAATATATGATTCTAGCGAAAGGAAACAAAAACAGTAGCAATATTTAAAACTGGCTAATGTCATATATATTTTTTTTTTCTTGTGTCACATGTGACCTTTTTTTCAAAAAAAAAGTCGAATCCTGGGTTTTCCGAAAACTATAAATAGCGTTAGACTCTTGAAACTTGATGCGAATCTTTTTTAGGTCAAAACAACAATAAATATGTGAACATAAAAAATACTGGTCATAGAACACGCCTACCTCCCATACGATGGAGGTATGTGGTTGATGCATTTTCTTCAAAATGGGTATCAATTTCCATTAGATTGACAATGCTGATTTCAAAAATGGTTCTCAATTGTGCCATATCTCTTACAGTTTTTGAGTTATTGAAGAAAAAGCGTTTTAAAAGCTTATCTCATCTGTTTGTTAAATGCATGTTAACAAGTGATTTTTTTTGCTATTTGTTTTTTCAGTGTAAGTTTTTTGACACTTTGCGCGTGATTCTTAACAGGTGTCAACGCCAAAAACGCTAAGTAAGATTTGCCATTTTATAATAAATAGACTTACAAACCAACAGCGCTTGCAAATCATCGAATCTTAGTCAAAGTTCATGCTCTGTGAGAAATGTGGAAATGAGAAAAATTTTCTTCAACGATTTAGCTCATTTTTGGCTCAATGGGTATGTCGACAAAAAGAATTGGCGAAGAGCAGCCAGAGGTAGTTCAAGAGCTGCCAATGCACCCTGAAAAATGTACTCTTTGGTGCGGTTTGTGAGCCGACGGCGTCATTGGACCGTATTGTTTCAAAAATAATGAAAATCGCAACGTTACAGTCAATGTACCGCGCGATGATTACCGATTTTTTTTTTTGCCCAAAATGGAAGAATTGGACTTAATTGACATGTGGTTTCAACAAGATGATGCCACACGGCACGTGATACCATGGACCTATTGAGAGGCGAGTTTGGTGAGCAATTAATTTCACGTTTTGGAGCCAAGATCATGCGATTGGACCTATCTAGACTTTTTTTCGTGGGGCTACGTGAAGTCTCTCATGTACAAAGAAAAGCCAGCTACAATTTTAGACCTAGAAAATAACATTACAGCTGCCATTGGTGAGATAGCGGCCGAAATGCTGGAAAAAGTATGCCAAAAATTGAAGCTTATGGATGGATCACTTCAGGCGTAGCCGCAGGCAAAATTTGCATAAACTAACCCTGAAAAAATAAATGGCATGAAATGATGTACTGCCTAAAATAACTATTTAACTCACTTTTGCAAACTTTATGTTCTTTTTTCAATTTTAAAAAACCAAGCGCTTAAGAAATCACCTTTTATTTTGTCCCAAGAGAGATGAAAACTTCAAAAATTTCCCTTACCTGTTTCTCTCCTAAATATTAAAGAAAATCCCCTCTGAATCCCCTCTCCTCTCACACTGTAGTTTTTTACAATTGATAAAAATATTATAATTCATTGCAAAATGTGAAGAAATACAAATATTTTTAGAGAATCTATATGAATAAAATGATAGCAGTTTTCGATGTTCGCATATCACGCAAAAACTGCTTGATCAATTTCAATCAAATTGATTTAAGGTTATTTTTTAGATGCTTGGTCTCAATCTTGAATTAAAATTTTTACGATATTCCTGTTAAATATCAAAATATTTAAGTTTTGAAATTGCTAATTAAATTTTGAATAAAATTTTTAAATGTCTGATAATAAAAGCTGTTTGCTTAAGAAGAAAATATTTGAAAAATTATTAAAGTTGTGTTCGAAAATTTGTCAAATAAATTTGCTAGGAACTTAGAGCTAATGCTTTATATATTTCGTACTAATATGCACCATATCAATATAACCTGGTGTGTTAACGTCCTTTTGGATGTAGTAAGGTAATGGCACATTAAATTTTATTGCCCGGTACTTTTATGTTGATAAGTGACTGAAATAACTTCGCTTATAACTAAATTATAACAGGCTACGCGTACAAAGTCGCGGGGGGGTTACAAAAAAATTCAAAGACTTAAACTGCATACTTATTTCTTTTACAAAAAGTAATTAAAATGTTTTTTTTAACACCTTATATATGAATTAGTAAATTTAAGAAAAAATACCTTAACTTTTTCAAATTTCAAAATCAATCGTTTGCATCACTTTTATTTTCGTAACTTTCATATTACTGACTGTGCAATTTGGGCCACCTGTGTAACTTTGTATTTTCAACATCATTCATTATGTTCTCACTTACTTACATATCTGCTGTCATTATTGGATTTCATAAATGATATTCCAACGCTAAAAAAAAGCGCTGTTTATTAATAACCCATTAAGCTTATGTGAAACGCGAGTAAAGTGTGGTAAAATATTTAAATTAATGTAACGTTAATTAAAATGCAATTTTTACGTACTTTGTATGTAAATTTTTAATTTTATCATGCTTTTGTGTGTTTTTTAATTAAAATTAATATTTTTTATTAAAACGTTGCAAAAAAAAAAAAACCAATTTAAATAGTGAGTTTTTTTTATTATTATTAATAAGTTATTGTTCATACATATGAAATATTTCTACAAAAGTTACATAACTCTTTTTTGTTTTCAGTATTTTTTATATATATTTACTATATTACTATAAATTGAATTTATATATCAACTACTTTTTCTAAAAATATTTATTAATCTTTATTTAAATTTAAGTTTTTTTTTTTTGTTATTTTTTTACATATTACATTTATAAAAATTCGATTTTAAGATACAAGTCAAAATTTTAAAATATAAATAGCCTTAGTTTACTAACAAAAAACAAGCAATGAAAACACCTTAAAGTATGCAATTATTTTAGTTAATTTTTTGATTTGAAGTCCTTTCATTTATTGTGTACTTACATACGAGCATATATGTATGTATTGGTAAATACAACGCAACGCAAATGCAGTTAACATGCCATAAGCTTTGGGTTATTTACTTGAATTTTGTTTGTTGCATAAAATAATGCAAAAGTTTAAAATTAAAATAATATAGTTTTTGAAGTTTTATTTAAATAATAATAAAAAATTCAGACTCCGTCAGATGACTTATTAAAACCCCGAATAGTTTCTCCCAATCAAACTATCAACTGACATCAGAATATTAACTCGCGCGCATTCAAAAAGGTTTCGGCCATTGAAATATAACTCTGCTGTGAGTAAAATTATTTGCTGGGTTGCGTTGCGTTGTTCAGTTTCTGAATTTTATATTATCTTTTATTTTTTTTTTAATTTTTTTCTTATTTTTTTTATTCTTAATTATGCTACTACTTGCATTGACTACTTTTCTTTGTTGCCTGGTACATCTAGCGCTTGTTCGTGATAACGTATTGGATATGTCAGTGCATTGCCCTTGTCTAGAGAGTACAGTTCCTGTAATAAATAAAAGAAGTGATATAAGCGTATTAGTAAAAGCTCAAAAAATTGTTTTATTTTATATATATCATATGTATTGAAAGCAATAGAACAAGTGAAATAGATATTACCCAGTGAATAAGATGTAAGGAAAAAATTATTCACATTATACACGACAGCCAAAAAATACCTAAATATATTCCATATGGTCCCTCTTCTCGCATTATTATATTTCTATGTGTAAAAAAAACATCCCACATTTTTTTGTTTGTTGGCAACACTTTAGGGGAAAATGGGGTACCTTTTACACTGGGGCACATTTGACTTTGCCAATTTCAGTATGAAAACGAATAAGGTGTCAAAAAGTGTAAGCTCAGAATAATACCTACTTTGGCTTAAAAAACGTTATGAACTTTGACAGTTCTTCTTCAACTCTCTTCGGAGAACTACGTGTTTTTCTGTTTTCGGGATCACTGATGCAATTTTCGATACCAAGTACGTAAGCATTTTGTGAATTATATGTGATTGTTTTTGTAAATTGAGTGATAAAATATGTTGGCATTACGTTTAAGTAATAACATAATTAAAGTGTGCTTTGTGAATAATAAAACACAAAAATAGAAAAAAGCCCCTTCTGTCAAAGGAGTACATTTGACAAATGTTTATGTTCTTACAATACAATCATTTTTTTTTTTTAGTATTTTTCAAAGGTGAGAGGAGATTGATGAAGAATAAGTGAAGAGAACTATTTCAGATATTAGAAAAAAGTGCGAAACGGCCACATCAGCCGCTGAAAAATATGGAGTAAAGAGGATTAATTTGATAATAGGTATGAAAAAACAGGATACACTGAAAGGCTTCTCGGATTCAGCCCTTCATTTTTTGAAAACAATTACTTTTTTTTTTGAAAAAGTTTAAGAAGAAATACGATGACGCAGTTTTTTTTTAAATCTTTTTCGAGAATTCATGCCAAATAGTCAATGTATAAGAAACAGTATCAATTTTTAAAATCCATTATTTGTTTAAGGAAATATATGCCTTTGAATATTAAGTGTCAAAGGCACCCCAGATGCAGTTAAATATACTACTTAGTAATGTGCGATTTTCACTTTGGAAAAATCAATTGGACAAAGAATTTTCCTTAAAAATCGCGATTTTGTAAGCCGAATTATTAAAAATTTTACATAAGATGTTATGCCGAATTGAGTTTGTCAAAAATGGCACAGAGCATTCAAATAAAAAGACAACACGTGGTAGTTGATTTGCTTCGTTCTGGTCGACCTTCAACAGCTGCGAGTTATGAAAACATCAACAAAATCGACAAGTTTATGATCCAAGACTCTTGCTGTAAGAATAAACACTAAATGAAGCACGTCAACAGAAAGGGAGATAACGGCAGGATTCCTTATGGGTCCGTAGTCCTTTGAAGGGGCGATTTTTTTATTTTAACTCATTTTCATTGAAAACAATTACGATGAAAATATTTGCTTCCCAAAGGTGGAAAAAGAGAACATCACAAACGCTGCAGCCAGTTTTGTGGAGAAACATGATAACGTCATCGCTCAAGAATAATCGACTGAAATTATCGGCATATGGGTCATTTAGGCCATATTTCAGTCAATTTTTAACGAAAACAATTTTCTGATAAAACGCTTTGAAGAAAATTTTGTATACTTTTTTTTTTATTGAGCAAGGCCTGTTCCTATCTCTAACCCAAAAAATTAAAAATTAAAAACTTTTTAAAGAAAATTTTGTCTACTTTTTTTTTATTGAGCAAGGCCTGTTCCTATCTCTAACCCAAAAAATAAAGTTATAGACAAAAAAATAAAAAAAAATTGAAATAAGATTAAATTTCGGGTTTTTTCTTTTTTTGTTTCAACATTTTTGGCACAAAAAAACTTTCCAACATTTTTTAAATAACCCATTTCAATGGGAAATTTAATTCTCTACAAAAAGTTTCTTGTGAAATATGTCGAAATTTTTCTTCGTTTGCGAGACATATCAAAAATTAAAAAGGATCCATTTTCACCCATATCTCCGATTTTCACTCTCTTATTTAATAGTACTCCGCAGGGTTTTTTCTTCCTAACAGACCTATTGACCGATTCCTGCAATAAAAACCCGTGAACGTCTTAGTTCCTTATTGCCCTGTTTTTTACGGTATAATCAATGGCCTATGAGCACATTTATGAAGTGAGTCTCAGGGCTTGACCTCCACCATTTGAGTTATTCAATGGCATTACCTCGAATAAATTGGATACGCTTTTTCCACACGTTTGTATCGATTTGCGCATATTCTGCACATTGTATATCTCAGTCACCAATGCTGTGCTCACTTTTAGCGTTCTCGCAAGAATAAAAAAACTTTCAACAGCAAGATTAGCAATTCTTTGTCTGGAATGGGAATTGGTAAGGTAATTCGATATAACTGAGGTCCATCAATGTTTTTTTGGCTCGGCCAAAGCAAGAAAAGCATATGTTGTACAGATATAAATTGTTGATTGATTTAATAAATTTGCGATGTAGGAAATATTTACTACGATATTTTACAGTTTTTTATAATGTAGGGGGGGGGGAGAATTCCTCACATGGTTGCCACCGGACCCGGAATTCTACTCGACGGCCCCAATATAGCTAAGTCCGCTTTATATATTCTGACTGATATTTTATTCATGAAATGGCTCGCCGCCTTGGCTTGTGACAAAAGAGCTTAATTCTATTCAAAAAGAACATTGAAGGCAGGTCCATCCAAAACATTAATTTTAGTGCTGCTATGGACCCTTTCTTCAAGAAATGTATAATAATTGCTGACAAGACATGTTTTTATAAGTACGAGATGAAAAACAGCCAACTGTCTTTCCGAAACCCAAAGAACTGCATCAAAGTTCATCTGAAATTAAGAATATTTTGACAGTTTTCTTCGATTACCGCGATATGGTTCACTCTTTTAGAAGTACAAACGATACATAAGGAATTCTTTTCAGGCGTTAAAGAGCTTGCGTGAGTGTATCCTCTGAAAATCATCAGATTTGTTGAAGAACGATTTATGAGTCTTGATTTCAACAATATACCATGGCAGATTATATTATATAGATAAATTTAGTCATCTTTATGAAGCTACCACCAGAAGATGTTTGAACATGTCCGCTTTTATGTTCGAGAAATGATTGTTGTGTAAGTATTGACGGAAAGGTCACAAAATTAACAGCTTGTCTACACAATATTTTTTAGAAAAATATTTTAAACTTTCCAAGTTTATCAAATTGAATGATTTTGTACTACAAATTTTTTCAACAAATTATGATGTGAAATTGTACCCGGAAGGCTACAAAACATAAAAAAAGGTCCCGCCTTATATTCATGGAAGCATTACCACCGACAAACAGGTCGTACGGGCGACAAATTTTGAGGGGCGGCAGTATCATTAGGAAAAAAGTGAATTCTAATTTTAATATCGACGAGCATATTCAAAGAAATGTGAGATAATGTCACGTTTTTCCGGTGAATTGCCAACATTGGGCGGCCAAAATTCGACATGAAATCGATCCCATACGACGAAATAAAATTAACCAACCGGTTACAAATTTATTTTACCTTGGTCGTTTGGGATCAAATTCATGTCTTTTTCAAATGGCTGTAACTTTGTGAGGAAACATCACAGATTACCACTTGAGAGCTCATTTTCAAGAGAAAGAACGATACTAAATAATGTTATTATTAAAAATAAGCTAAAACTAGTAATATCACAGATGGCTTGGCAAGGTTGAAGCAAAAATTTAAATATTTTTTTTTGTAAAAAAAATTCTGGTTGTAATCTGGAAAACTAGAAACCATGAATGTTGATGGGCGATTGACGTCATTTCAAAAACAATTCTCGTTGAATCTGAATCTGGCATCAGAATTGGTTTGGTACTTGAAAAATTTATTTTTTTTTTTCTTTTTTGTTTTCTTTCCAAACTACATATGTAAAGGATTCAGTAGTTATTTCAGCCTTATTTTTAATAAAAACATAATTAAGTACCATTTTTCTCTTTAAAATGAACATCAATGATGCTAAAATATTTTAAAAATTCGGATGCTTTTTTATCAAACATGTAGGTCAAATTTTCCAGGGCCATTAAGCAAACTTCGTAAAAAAAAACTACAAACTATTAGCTTTTCGGCAATTCCTTGTGAGAACAAAATTTATTTATGAAAAATCTAATATTTTGTTATGAAAGTTGTTCTATAAAAGATGACACAAGACAAGTTACTAAACTAAGCCCGACAAAAATAAATTAAAAATAAAAATATATGAACATAACATATCCTTTTTAGCAAAAGCTTAGCATGACACATAAACATGACACTGCTCGTATGTACTATGAATAGTCAAGAGAAAGATAAATGCTCATCAAAAATGTCTAATATTGCAAAAGAAAATCTATTTCTGGCCCAAAAATTTTATACAACATTTACGTGCCAAAATGTAAAAGATGAAGAGCAGAACTGTACGACAATGCATGCGCTTAGTGAAAAATCATATATCGTAATATAACACAGCCTTCGATTTAAATGAAGTTATTGTTTTCTGCTGAAATTTTTTACAATTACCACTATATATTTTAATGACAGATACCTACATGAACCTTAAAATAATTATTTATATTGTAAAAATATTTCAAAGTCAACGTTCAAGCAAAAATCGTTTAAAGCTTCAGAAAATTTTAGTAATTTATCATACCGTAATATAAATACAATTGATAATAGCAAAAATTATCAAAATTTCAAAATTATTACAATATTTATTATTTTACAACTCTGCTAAATGGCACAGCACATTGAAAGCAATAACTAGAAAAGATGAGTCAGTATAAAAAAAAAAGCAAAAGTAAAGTAAAGAGACTCAAGGGCTCATAAAACGATCTCATAAATATTTCATACCTAACAAATAATGCGTAACATGCCTATGAATAAATCTTTTAATAAAATCTTCCACACACATACATACAACACACATTATTAGAAAACACCAAAACATATGTTTAACATATGTAGGTGTCCTTCCAAGTGTGCAAGTCTTTTGATCCGTGGGTGGCGGCTGCCTGTTCTTGAGCAGGATATCAAAATATAAACCATCATCATATTTTCTCGACTTTTGCAACAACACCAACACCAAAATAGCTGACATACAATAACAACACTTATAACAACAACAACAACAACAAAAGCAGCAACAATATTCGCAATAATGACAATATTACAAAGAACTGATTGAGGGTCCAACATATGGTGCTTTTACACTTGGTGCCAGCCACACTACTAGTGTGTGTTGCTAAATTTAATTTACAATAACAAAGATGCTACTGTAAGGACCATAGCGCAAGGCAATGGAAAATCTTCAGAATACCTTAAGGATTTTACTTTAAGCCAGCTACAATGATTCCTTGAAAGAAAAAGAAAAAAAACAGCATGTGCTTTTGAACTCAGTCCGTTTGTGTGTTGCGAACAATTGAAAGAAAATAATATTCCACAAATGTTATTTTCTTTTTCATGCAAATATCGTTGAGGAATCGAACAAAATTTTTAAAATTTTTTCAGTTACTTAGATAACCCCAGCTCAGTTACTAAGATAGCCCCTAACGTATAGCAAAAATCTTAATGTGGAATTTGTAAGTCCGATAATTAAAATTACGTATACGACAGGTGATACCTGCATAAGATATATGAAAAATAATTTTAAACCTTTCTACAAAAAATATTGGGAAATTGATGTTCGTAGATCTTTCTGAAAGGTAAAGTTATAGATTTTTAGAAAATTTATTTAATTAGTAAAATATATTGCAGACTTAAAGAAATTGAACATCAAATAAGAAGTCAGGTAAAACTTTAAGAAATTAAATTCTGATTTTATACCATGTTGCTAATCATATTAGAATCTCTGAAAAATTTGATTTTTATCGAAATCACATTTTATGTTGAATTTTGGACATTAATAAATCAAAGAACACGAATTCAATTTTTCGTACCGGATGATTTTTTAAGCGTTTGGCTTTGGAAAACTAAATAAAGAACAGAAAATTTGCAAAAGCGAATAAAATGTTTATTTGAAATGATACACCAATTTTTGCCATCTATTTTTTTTAAGATTATATTATGTAAATGATGCCCGCGGTTACGACTGAGGTGGTTCATTTGTAGGCTCCAATTTCGGCATACTTTTTTCAGCATTTTCCCGGTATCTCACCAATGGCAGCTGTAATGTTGTCTTTCAAGGCTGCAATTGTGGATGGATTGTCCTTGTACACGAGAGACTTCACATAGCTCCACAACAAATTGCATAGTAGGGTCAAATCGCATGTTCTTGGCGGACAATGGACTGCTACAAAACGTGAGATACATTGCTCACCAAACTCGCTTCTCAGTAGGTCCATGGAATCGCGTGCCGTGTGGCATTTGGCACCGTCTTGTTGAAACCACATGTCAACCAAGTCCAATTTTTCCATTTTGGAGCAAAAAAAAAGTCGGCAATCACCTCGGCACGGTCCATTGACTGTAACGTTGCGATTTTCATTATTTTTTGAAAAAGTACGGTCCAATGATGCCGCCGGCCCACAAACCACACCAAACACTGAATTTTTTCAAGGTGCATTGACAGCCCAAGTAGCACACATTGCAAGTTTTTGGCTATTACAGCGCATTTTTTGTAGAAATCATTGCTGGATTGTTTTTCTTGCTACTAAGAATTGATCAAGAATGCACAGTCATATAGCTTATAAAGCGCCTTTCGGAATCAGAATTTAGCATTTCACATATCTTTACAGATGGAAAAATGCTAAAAAATAGCCACATTAAAGCGCCATTTTGTCTAATTCCAAGCAATAACGGCGCTTTAAAAAATTGTCTTAGTATTATTATCAATGTGTTTGTTAATCAAATAAATATGTACATATAACAAATATTTACGTTTGTGGTATTTATTGGCATTTATTTGAACAAATTTACTTCCCTCTTTAAATAATGCGCCTCAAAGTTTCTTTATATTAATAAATTTTTAAACAATAAAAAAAAAAAAAATTATATCAAAAAATTTATTGAAATGCATATTTTCTCTTTCGCAATAATCCAACATATTTTAAAGTGATAAAAGATATGATTTCCATGGTAATACTTGTATGTTATGAGCTTTAATAGTACTAGTTCATTTGGCAAAATTATGTCCCATGCATTGAAATATAATCAGGGTTGAGCGTTTTTGTTTTTTCGAATAAATTTTCTTATTCGAATAATTTTTGCACAACACTCATATAGTGGCGTCTTCAGAGTTCGATAAGTGAATTGCATGGAAGCATCAAGAGCTTAAATTTAACCAAAAAATATGAATTTAACAGCAAGAGCGCTGCAGCTTTTTTTTGGAGTTAAATGGGCCTAAGTTTTTCAAAAAATTCCTAATAAATTGCAGAA
This sequence comes from Tricholauxania praeusta, assembly GCA_949775025.1. NCBI lineage: Eukaryota > Metazoa > Arthropoda > Insecta > Diptera > Lauxaniidae > Tricholauxania > Tricholauxania praeusta. The sequence continues at coordinate 23,069,787 of OX459031.1, read as the reverse complement.
AAATAAGTTTTGCTACATTGGTATTTTTCAGCAAAATTTTTGATTTTAAAAGCTGATTTATAGCAAAGAATTGGTATAACAAGCTAGAGCTCTTGGTAGTGCGCTTTAATAAGAGCCATGAATATATGCTATGTTCTGTGATTTCTTTTAACTATAAATGCCAAATCAAAATAATAAATATATTCGCTTTTGTTTAGCTGTAATCTTTCCGTTAAAGTATATTTCATAGCTAAATAAAATAACAACGAAGTTGTGCTAGTTCTCAACATCTATTTTGGCTATGTAAGCGCTTCTTAAGCAGGCTAAGAAAATATTTTGAACCGATGCTAATATTAAGCAAAACACAAGCTATAAAAGCGTTTTTAAAGAATAAAAAATTTCTTTTAAGTAAAACTTAAAAAAAGCTAATAAATGACTTGCCAATTGCATTCAAAGTAGTATTTTAATGCTACTTGGGTAGTGATACATGCAACCTTTTACTACTATCATTTTAAATCAAAATTGATATTTTGACTGTTCAGTTCAAATATACTCAAACTCAAACAAATTGGAAAGGACTGAATATATATTTATTTAGTTTTGTGTCAGTCTAATTGACACATGAATATACACGTCAAGGCTCATCAATGTCACCAAATGCACACAACAAACGAAAGTACAAGCAAATAAATGAACGCAAGAACTTGCAGGCTTTGCTACGGATTTACTTTTGTAATCTGAGCAAGAATGCCAATAAGGAAGTGGCTCCTATGAAAGATGCTATGTATACATATGTGTATGTGTTTATAAATATATGTTATTGTCATTGTAACTATGTTTGTGCTGGTGTGATGTGTGCAACGCGTGTGTCTCGTTAGCATTTTGCAATACCACCAACTTTACGAGATATAAATTTCAAAATAGCAAAAATAAATAAAACTTTTGAGTCATCGTCAGCATGACATGAGCAGCGTCCGACAGCCAGACATAAAATCATGCACACACATACACATAAACATGTGTAGTGAATCACACGATGGACAGATAAACAGAAGAAACAGATAAAAACTAGACAGACAAAAGATGCTGCTGAACGACTTATATGTTGTCTGGCTGGCTGGCAGCAACTAAGGGATACGGTTTGTAACAGCTGTGGCCGAAGCTTTTAAGACACCGCATCAGGTAAGGAATTCATGTGGAATTTCTTTAAGCAGTGTGCATGTGTGTGAGTGATATATTTTTAGCTTTTTTCCTTCATTTGTACATTTATTTGTATTGTGTGCTGCTCTTTTCACCTTAATGTCTTTAGTTGTAATTTTATTTATTTGTTTGCATACCAACTTTTCTTAGCGTTGCTAGACAGAAATTTATAACTTTTTTACCCGAATAGTTTGTTATGGTTGTGGCATTGTATAGGAGAACTTTTTGCTGATTTTTTATTGCAATTTTTCGTAGTAATAAATTAAATTCATTATGTCAACGTCATTACAATGAAAGAATTGCATGTTACTCATACGTCATGTGTGGCAAATTAGTTTTTCTTGTTAAAACCTTACAGAACGAGAGAAGACATTAACAATATTGTTTTGTTTGCTATTGTAAGCGAATATTTGTTTAATAAACAACATATTTGACGGGTATGAAACAAAATCTAAAGTGATAACAATTGACTGAGAAGTGAAATTTTTCAGATTATTCAAAACCGTACGACTTTTTGAAGGCTGATCAATACTTTTAACTTTTTTGGCATATTTAAACTTTTTCAACCATTTCTGAGTTATATTACAACAAAATATTGTAATGCCGATTTTTTTCATTTGTAGTATCGTATTTTTTTTATTCTTTCTTATTTTTTAGCTGCCTTCTTTGGTTAAATAAAAAATTACTCTGTTTTTTACAGAGTTCTTATGTTAATTTTTAAATTAATTTTAAAGCATTTTGCGCTTGTAATTTTTTTGTGGTTTTTGACCTAGAAATACTGAACATAAAAACTATGTACAAAACAAATTATTATAAAATTTTGTTCCAAGAACACAAATAAAAAAAATACTCATTAATTCATTGACAGCTTTCAATTTAAAAAATAAACAAAATCATAAATAATTAAGCAATAACCTCTTCTAAGAACAATACATTACTAAACCACTCACTTTTCATTTAATTTTTGAATTTCAATTTTCATTTATGTGTCAGAAAAATGTGTGCTACTTTGAATGACAGCATGTTATTTCAATTACAAAAGCCATATTTCAGGCGTGAAAAATCCTTTTCAATTGACTGCAAAGGTCAGGAGATCAAACAAAAATAAATGGTCAGTAACAAACTATGGTATTTGAATGCCTGTCATAGGTGAAAATGTTATTAATAAAAGTGTTCTTTTCCACTCAAAATTTACATATAAATCTGCAAAAAACAAACGAAATGAATTTGGTCTAAATTATACAAATGAGTAATTTATTTCTAGGGCAAAGTTTACATTTCAACATTAACAGCATCAATCTCTTTGTGCTTTTTAAAGCACTAAAGATTACCTTTTCAATTCTATATTGATAAAGAATTTGGGGCAGCTGATTTTTGATTTTAAGTTATTCAAAAATATAATATTTTTTCCCGATGAAGTTCTCTCTAAGAACTTCTAACTTCATCTTTCTTGCTAGTACATAACTTCAAACGAGGTTCATATCTTGTACAGGGTGTTTTTTTTAGAGGTATAGAGCTTCGAATTGAAATAAAACACAAGAAAATCGTTTTAATGTCCATCAATTTGGCTTTATTGGAAGGATAATTTTATGCCATTAATGTTTAAATATGATTTCGGGCATGTGGCCGCCGCGGCTGGCTCGAATAAAGCCAATTCTACAGGTCCAATTTTGAACCACTTTTTCGAGCATATGGGGCCGTATGTCGGCAATAACGCCACGAATGTTGGCTTCCAAGTCCCCTAACGTTTCTGGTTTGTTGTCGTAGACGAGCGACTTCACATATCCCCAAAGAAAATAATCCAATGGTGTCAAATCACACGATCTTGGTGGCCAATTGACAGGTCCATTCCGCGAAATTATGCGCTCATCGAATGTTTCCTTCAATAAATTGATTGTGACGTGCGCTGTGTGGCATGTAGCGCCGTCTTGTTGGAACCACAACTCATCCACATTCATGCCATCCAATTCGGGAACAAAATAGTCGGTTATCATGGCTCTATACCGGTCTCCATTAACGGTAACTGACTCTCCAGCATTATTTCGGAAGAAGTATGGCCCAATGACTCCACCAGCCCATAGAGCACACCAAACAGTTAGTTTTTGTGGATGTAATGGCGTCTCAAGGGTCTCATGTGGATTCTCTTCACTCCAAATGCGGCAATTTTGCTTGTTGACGTAGCCATTCAACCAAAAATGAGCCTCATCACTGAACAAAATTTTGCGATGAAAATCAGCATCGAGATCATCTCATTTCATGGTCTCGCGGCTTTAATTCTTGCACAAGCTGGATCTTGTAAGGTCGCAAGCCAAGATCTTTGCGCAAAATCTTCCATAAAGTTGATGGACAAAGCTCCAATTGCTGTGCATGGTGGCGAATCGATTCATTCGGGTCCTCTTCAACATTTTGCTCTAAAGCGGCAATTGTTTCTTCGGTGCGCACTGTTCGACGTCTCTGCGGATGCGTATTATCACATAGAGTAAACGTAGTGCGAAAACGACCCATGGTTAACCGAATTAATTGCTCTGATGGACGATTATGTCGACCATAAAATGGACGGAGCTTGCGGTAAACTTCGCGAACTGAACCATTATTTTCGAAATAAATTTGCACGATTTGCAAGCGTTGTTCTTTTGTCAACCTGTTCATGATGAAATGGCAAACCAAACTGAACATAAATGACATTAGAGTTGCCAGATTTGACCATAAAATGCCAGTTTTATCTCTATTCGAAAAGCAAACCTCTAAAAAAACACCCAGTATATGTCATGGTTTTTTTTTAGATATCATTGATTTATTAACTACAAAATTCCGAAGTAAATAAATAAAATCAAAGAAACATATCGATTTAAAAACCTCAATAACTCGGAAACGGCTTGTCTGATGAAAATTTTCATTCAGGCCTTTTTTGTAGGGAATTCAATTTTACATTAAAGTATGTAGAAGCAAAATTTTTTTACTCCAGTCGTCTAGCAGTATTGACGTAAGTCATCAAATCATAAATACAATTCAAAAATAGCGATTATAATTAATATTAATATTGAGGGCTGAAATTTTCACCAGATTTTTTTTTGTCACTCTGAATGATATTTTCGATATATCGTTTCAAAAAAAAAAATATTCATTTTATTGGCCCAGTCTATTAGACATACGCAAAAGTGACCTTTATACACGGGACTTGAAAGCATGTCATAAGTCTTAAACTTCGAATGACTTCGTTTTCGTTGACATTCTCTCACTTTTAAACTTGCTTTCAGCACGCCGTATAAGAAATAAATTAAATTAATGCAGTATTTATTGTGAGTTTTTCAAAGGACATTAAAAAATGTTTAAATCCATGCTGCAAAATAAAATAAAAAATATTTTCACTATCATGATTACAATAAACGCGTTTTACTGCGCCGTTACTGACACTCAAGTAGCAATTTATGGATTTATTTTGCATTTAATTTTCATTTATTTATATATTTTTTTTTTTTGCATTTATCGCTTATACACGCACTCAATGCATCAGCTCCATGCATAAGTATCTACTTCACCTCATTTTTATTGCCCAATATTTTTTATTTGGTCTTTCGCGGAGTTTATTTAATTGCAGCCGTGTGGATGAACATAAGTAGATTTACTCGTATGCCTGTGAATGATTTTAATTAACGATTTTTTTCGTGGAATTTTATGATTGTGAGATTTCAATGTTTATTTAAGTACATGTTTCGCATATGTATTTATGTATTTTTAATGTTTCTGGCAGCGCTGAATTATTTAATGCAACAATGGGATAACATGGCGTATGAGCAACTTTTTTTTTTTTTTGTTCTTATGCGTTTATGCTTTATGAAGGTGCTTTTGTCCGTCTGAGATAATTACCATCTGGTTCTGTGAAACAGGAAGGTAAGTACTTTATTAAAATTTTATTTTCACGCAAAATTAGTACATTGAAACGGTGGAAAAACTTTTCTTTTTGAAGTTTCATAGAAACAGAATCGATTCTCTGCAATTACTTTTTTTAATGTTCCTTGGAAATATACGGAGTTTGAAAATAACTTCAAAAACTTTTAATTCTCAAAATTATATATGTCGACTAAGCAAAACAGCTGCTCGATCTCTTAGGATGCAATTTTTCAATGGCGATTACAAAGCTTAAGATATGTTGACTAGTATGTTTTTGTGCAGGTCTTACTGGAGGACGAAAAGGAATTTAAAACGTCAGCATTACATTTTGCACCAGACGACACACAACTTTACTCAATAAAAACAACAAGCTGATTTTATTGTTATGTTTCAAATAAAGTTTTCGTTTCTATTGCAATTTAATTTGCACTGTAATTTAAGCTGTTTAACAGCCTTAATGTTTTTCTATTTTAATTGGTTTACTATTTTTACTTTACAACACGCACACAATTGCACTTGACGCATACATATCTGCTGGTATTGTAGTTGCATTTGCTTGTGCTGTAAGGGTTGCGGCTGCATTTGCATCAGCAGCATGTGTAATAAACAGATAAACAGCATAGAATATCGCAGGGAACTGGAGCAAAAACGTTGTCGCTTAATTGTAAATAACATTTTCATTGCAGCATTAATTTAGATGCAAATAGAGCTACTGCCGCAATAACATTTACTGAAAATATCGAATGTATGTAGGAGCTCATTCAGATGGGCAAAGACATTTGAGAAGCGGGCGGGAACATTAATAAACAGTAAATGCCTAAGATTTAGGTAAAAAACGCAACAAGGACAACACTTGTAAAATTTGATAAGCAAACAACACTGACTGGACGAAATACGACGAAGCGTCAGCTAATTTAAAAAACGGAAAAAACAGAATAGTTAGTTGGCGACAAACACTAGAAGCAGACAGACAAACAATAGAAGCAGAGTGATCGAACAAGATAAAATTTAAAATAACTAAAATATTAAACTGAATGTTAAACTTTATACTTTATTTAATTAACTTTTAAAATAAACAAAACGAAATCGAACTAAAAGTGTTTTAATTAAAAAAGGATAATCCTACAATTTGGGGGCTCGTCCGGGATACTCGGTAGTGAAAAAATACAAAGAAAAGAAAAATAACAAAATAAGCCCTAAAGTGGAAGAAAAAACGAAACTTTTAAAGTAATTTATAAACAATTTAAATGAAAACAATTTAAATAAAAAAACTAAAGTGACGCCAAGCAAGCTATTGCAAATAATTTGCGTATACATACAAAAATACGCAACTACAAAAGCAAATGATCAACGACGTCATGCCATGAGATGATGAGCTACAAAACTGCAGAATGCCGATAAGCAGCAAATGTTACGAGAAGAGAAGAGATGAGATGAGATGTACAAGGAGCCGACAATCATAAAATAAGGGTTGAAAGCGAAGTTCCTGAGTAAGAAGTATTTACATATTGTAAGAATAAATTGTTAAGAAATAAGGAAGAATTTTTAAAGTGAAAACAAAATGAAGATATTAGAAAGATAAGAAATAAGAATGAAAGAAATTTTGAAGTGAAAACAAAATAAAATATTAGAAAGAGACAACTAGTTATACTTCAACAGAAGGAAATAATAACACAAAAATCCAATAAGATTTTTAAGTTGTAACTGATTGTGCTGGAAATCTTAATCTTTACTATTGCAATTGCAACTAAATGTAAACAAACATTGTCTTAAAGCATTTTTTTTATATATTTATAAAATTGAAACTAAAAATCGTAAAAATAATCATTTTTGAAACTTTTTACAAAATATTTTATTATCATTAAATAATTTTTCAAAATGGATGTAAATCAAATTCGATCACTTAAGGTAGAAGAATTGAGGAAAAAACTTAAAGAGTTGAATCTAACAACAAGTGGACAAAAGATTGAATTACAGAATAGGTTACTACAACATTTTAATTTAATTGAAGAAGAAGTAGATACAGCGGTAAACGAGGTGGAATCGCTAAATACCAGTTACGCTGATGCTGCAAGTATAGTGCAAGAAGGTAACTTTAATTCGCGTATAGTAGAAAAGTGCCATTTCACGTTACGAGACATTGAGGATAGTATTAGTCCGTTTTCGGGAGACGAAACCCATGATGTCCGCCATTGGGTGGCAGAATTCGAGGATGTTGCCGACACGGTAGGTTGGAATGACTTGCAAAAATATGTATACGCAAAACAATTGCTGACAGGTGCAGCAAGGCTTTTTGTCAGAGGCTTGTCAGGTATAAGGGGATGGAATTTGCTCAAAAGAGAATTGATTGGTGAATTTGGCCAGAAGCTGTGTGCTTCGGAAATACACAGAGCCTTGAGGAGTAGGCGTAAACAAGCAAAAGAGAGCATGTTGGAGTACTTATACACCCTTATAGAGATAGGTAGGCAAATCGACTTGGATGAAGCAAGTATCATAGATTATTTTGTTGAAGGTATTCCTGATAGCCGGTCCAACAAATCCATTTTATACCAGGCCACTAATTTGAAAGAATTAAAAGAACAAATCCGTGTATATGACAAAATCAGGGGGTCGTCCTTTTCGTCAAATCGTTCGACTTATCAGAGTTTCTCAACGGATAAATCCAATGAAAACATAAAGAAAAGGGAAGACATAAAAACATGTTTTAAATGTAAAAAAGAGGGACATTTGGCAAGGGACTGTCGACCTAAGGAAGTTATTTGTTTTAAATGCAAGCAAAATGGGCATTACTCATATCAATGTACTTTTAAACAGGCAGCGGGTAATGAAAAAAAGCAAAATAATGTAAATATGATGAGTCTCGATGCGGATGAGTTCCATTTTGCTGACGTTGAATTAAATAATTTTATTTTTAGCGCCCTTATTGACACTGGCAGTACCTTGAGCTTTGTGCGATATGATACGCTCATGTTATTAGGAGACATTGAGCTAAGTAAAGAGAAAAGATACATAAGAGGCGTTGGTCAAGGTGGTTTTACGACAATGGGTTCTTTTGAAAGCGACATTTTTGTCAATGGCACAGCAATGCGATTAACATTTTATGTGGTTAGAGAACGCGATATAGCTTATTCAGCGATTTTAGGACGAAACATTTTAAAAGAAGTTGACGTTATGTTCACCAAAGAAGGTGTAGAATTCAAAAAAAGAAAAATTACTGAAAAGCCAGAAATCGCAAATGATGATTTGTTCAGTGAATTCGAGGTGTTATGTTTAGCTCCAAATGATGAGTTTATTTGTGAGCAAAAACCCACCGAAATCGATGTGTCACATTTAGACGAAAATAATGCCAAAGAAATAGAGATGCTCGTTACAGACTATAGGCCAGTTAAACCAATAAACTCTCCAATAGAAATGAGAATAATATTGAAAGATGATGTTCCCGTATTTTCACTCCCACGCAGAAGTTCTTATTCTGATAGATGTTTTGTCGAGCAACAGGTGAAAGAGTGGTTAGACGAAAAAATTATTGTTCCAAGCAGATCAGAATATGCTTCCCCTGTTGTTTTAGTTGGCAAGAAAGATGGGTCTAAGCGTTTGTGCTGCGACTATAGAAAGTTGAACGAGAAAATTGTCAGAGATAATTTTCCTATGACATTAATGGATGAAGTTTTAGCTATTATTCATGCATTGAAGAAATGGCGAGTTTATCTGAAGGATAAGAAGTTTAAAATCATAAGTGACTGCAATGCGTTTGCTATGACTGTTAAAAAACGTGACGTTCCTGATAGAGTACTGAGATGGGCAATGTATCTGCAAGAGTTTGACTATGTTGTTGAGCATAGGTCAGGTTCTCGTATGAGACACGTAGACGCGCTCAGTCGAGTGTACTGTCTTTTAATCGAAGATTCGATAAAATATCGGTTAAAGGATGCTCAAGCAGAAGACTGTTGGATTAAAGCAGTGAAAAAAGTTTTGGAGCATGACACCTATGAAGACTACTTTTTGAAATACGGATTACTATACAAAGATCCCCTCAATGAACTTTTGGTAGTGCCGACTGTTCTAGAGGATGAAATTATAAAAATAGCTCATAGACAAGGACATTTCGCGATTAAGAAAACGCAAGAGTTAGTTGAGAAATACTATTATATTCCGAATTTAAAGACAAAAGTTAGTAGGGTAGTGAAAGGTTGCATTGAATGCATAGTAACGGACGCAAAATTGGGGAAAAGGGAGGGCTTGTTGACGCCAATCGACAAGGCGAATGAACCTTTAGGAACCTATCATGTCGATCATGTAGGACCGTTAACAGAAACAAGCAAATGGTACAATCACATACTCGTTGTAGTGGATGGTTTTTCCAAATTTGTTTGGCTGTACCCAACTCGATCTACAGGGTCAGAAGAGGTTATAGATAGGCTCCGCAAACAATCTGAAATTTTTGGTAATCCTAAGCGAATAGTCTCGGATAGAGGAACTGCATTCACTTCAAATAAATTTAAAGAATATTGCGAGCACGAAAACATACAACATTTATTAATCGTTACGGGTGTGCCTCGTGGGAATGGCCAAGTTGAGCGTATGCATCGGACGGTTATTCCAATGTTGTCAAAGTTGTGTCGTGACAATCCTACCCAATGGTATAGACGTGTGGGTAAAGTCCAGCAAATTCTGAATAATACTAGTCCACGTAGTACTAACGTTAGTCCTTTTAAAATTTTAACTGGTTTAAATATGCGCACACCAGACAATCCCGATTTGCGAGAGATGCTAGATGATTTTAGCATTAATGAGTTAGATATAGAGCGAGAACAACTTCGAAGAGAAGCTCAAGAGAATATTCATAAACTTCAGGAGGAAAATATTAAAACATTTAACGCCAAGAGAAAACCAGAACGCGACTATAAAATAAATGACTTAGTAGCCATTAAAAGAACCCAATATGGGAATGTTATGAAACTTAAGGCCAAGTATTTTGGGCCATACAAGATAGTCGCTAAACTTAACCACGGAAGGTACGAGGTACAAAAGGTAGGAGAGACTGAGGGACCGAATAAAACAACGACGGTGGCGGAATATATGAAGCCATGGGATTCGGCATCCGGGTCGAATGCCCTGTCAGGACAGCCGATTGTAGGAGCTCATTCAGATGGGCAAAGACATTTGAGAAGCGGGCGGGAACATTAATAAACAGTAAATGCCTAAGATTTAGGTAAAAAACGCAACAAGGACAACACTTGTAAAATTTGATAAGCAAACAACACTGACTGGACGAAATACGACGAAGCGTCAGCTAATTTAAAAAACGGAAAAACAGAATAGTTAGTTGGCGACAAACACTAGAAGCAGACAGACAAACAATAGAAGCAGAGTGATCGAACAAGATAAAATTTAAAATAACTAAAATATTAAACTGAATGTTAAACTTTATACTTTATTTAATTAACTTTTAAAATAAACAAAACGAAATCGAACTAAAAGTGTTTTAATTAAAAAAGGATAATCCTACATGTATATCGAATTTATATCGATTGAAAATTGAAAAAAAAGTATATTTTACGTTTATTTCATACAAAGCTGGGTAGGAATCATTATTTTGGGAATCAAATTTCACAAACTCCAGTTTCTTGAAATAGTAAAAGCAGTTGAGTAAATTTTCGCTTTTTCTCAAGATATCAAAATATCAAAAGATTAAAAACTTGGAATCAATGACATGACTAAAAAAATAAGCCTTTAAGAAATTAGAAAAATAAATTCAATTGCCATTTCTTCAAAATAAAATCTTAGATATCAGGCTATTGCATTAGGCAACTAATACCAATTGATGTGATAACCAAATTATTTATATCACCAAAGGCACCTAAATATCAAAAGAGGGTCTCTTAATCCCATTTTTTTAAATGAAAACTTCACCAATCAATGCGAAAAATAATGAAAATCTACCAGAAACGAACTTTCTTTGTCATATTAAATGGTGTTCCAAGTAGATTTTCATTGTTATCCCTTCAGTTATGCGAAAATTGCTATTTCGAGAAGTGGACCGAAGTTGAATTCTTTGAGAGCCGACTACCATATAAGATGATGCTCAATATCTATTTAAGGTATATTTTACTTATGTATACTACAAAGTTTTTATAAAAGTTATACTTTGCCACCATTGTGTCTTTGTGAAGCGATTAAGTAGCAGTTTCATAAGTAAGTGTTTGCCAGTGCTGACATTATATGTTATGTATATACAGTACAATCTCGTTAATCCGGTTCAATTGAAATCGAACCCAATCAGGACTATGCGGAGATCCGGATTATCAAAGACATATAAAATTTATTAAAGAAAAATTTTCTATAACAAATAATAGTAATGTAGGTATTAAAACAAAAACAATCCATTCAAAATAAGCATTAGAAATAATTCAAAATTTATTTAAGAAAATCGCAAATGAAAATTTTTACTTTTTTCGCCCAGTCCAGATTACAGTATGATCCAGATTAGGCCATATCCAAATTAGCGAGAAGCTACTGTTCCTGAAAAATCATTTTTTTCTCCTAAGCTAAATATCAATTTTTAGTAAAAATCGTTTTGAGTAAACCCAGCCAGCATTTTATGAAATTTCCGATCACATTCGAGTCTTTTTCGAGTCCTCTGTCTGATTAAAATGGTCATAAATGTGCTCATTTTCCTATCATAAATAGTACTGTTATAGGGAGAAAATTGTATTCTATCCGCAACTTTTCTTGAAGAATCGTTTATGACCCGATTTTCTGATCAGTTTCGACTCATTTTGGAGTCATATTTTAATCATTTGCGAGTCTTTTTCGAGTCATATTTTAGTCATATTTCTAAGCATTTGCAAGTCTTTTCGAGTCATAGTTCTAATCATTTGTGAGTCATATTTTAGCCATATATATAATTATTCCTAATTTTTCTATTTGGCTAGAATATCCATGGCGAACCTTAAACGTTATCAAATAATTTACTATACATTTTTGTCGCATTTACGTTCCTTCTCGTGTCCTTGCCGTCCTTTTCATCATCAGTCCTATATCTATAATTTTACTTACTGTAAAAGTATTTATATATTATCTTCTTGTTGTAAAGTTATTGTAAACTACAAAATAGAACGCAATTTAAAATAAATATTTTCAAGAATTACCCAGCCAGCATTTTATGAAATTTCCGATAGCATTCGAGTCTTTTTCGAGTCCTTTGTCTGATTAAAATGATCATAAATGCGCTCATTTTCTGACCATAAATGATACTTTCGTCGGCAGAAAATGGTACCCTATCCGCGACTCTTCTTGAAGAGTCTTTTATGACCCGTTTTTCTGATCAGTTTCGACTCATTTTCGAGTCATATTTCTAATCACTTGCGAGTCTTTTTCGAGTCATATTTTAGTCATATTTCTAATCATTTGCGAGTCTTTTTCGAGTCATATTTCTAATCATTTGCGAGTCATATGACTTAAATTTTTTCGCATTCACGTTCCTTCGCGTGTCCTTGCCGTTCTTTTCATCACCATCAGCCCTATATGCATAATTTTACTTATTGTAAAAGTATTTATATATTATCTACTTTTAGTAAAGTTATTATGAACTACAAAACAGAACACAATTCAAAATAGATTTTCAAGAAAAAGTTCTTAAGTCATATTCGAATCATTACGTAGATCAAAAAGTGATAATATTGTTACTGTTTTCCCGTGCAATCAGTTTTAGATCATTGGGTAGATCGGAATGTGATTTTTGGAATTTTTTTTTAAATTATTTTTTTTCTCAGTTATTACTGGTAAGCACTTTTTGGTCATGAATAGTAGTCAAAAATGACTGGTATAGGTGATTTAAAAAAAATATCATGTAAATGCTAGGTGGGAAAGAGTAAGAAAAAATATTTTTCCTAGGTATTTTGTCAAATTCTAAGAACTTTTAACTTTTTAAACCACTTTTTACTGTATAGGAAAATATTAACAAATTCAAATAATTAACGATACCGAGTCTCCTGCTAGTGGACGTCTGTTTAAGCAACACTAACAACTATTACTAAAATAGCACCTTAACCTGAAGGTAAATTTTTAGCGCCAGCAATGCAAATACGAAATTCAATTGATTTAATTCATCAAACTGTAAAATAGGCAACGGCTTTAATGAATGCATCTGCATAGCATTCGTATCAGAGAGACAACAGACACATTAACAATATATATAGTAGAATACACATGAACAGACATTCAGCAGTACAATACCTATTGCCAACAACAAGGACAACAGCAACAAAATCAATGACGATATATCACTGCGCATACAAAACCGTACGTTGATGTATACTACGTCAATTTTGAGCAAACGAAGGACCTAATGCTGCCAACTGCTTGTCTACTCCGCTGCGGCTTGTTGTCACTTAACAGTGTTGTGTTACTTTATTCTACACATACTCGTTTGTGGCATTTATTACATGTTACACTTCATGAGTATTCAGGCTTTACTAAAATATTAAAAATATTTTAAAGTTTTAGGTCTTTTCACTGTTTTAGTTTTTTTTTATGAAAGAAATTCTCAAAAATTACAGTTTTGCTCAAAGACTTTATGCATAAAGTATATCACTTATTACGATGATTTTTCTTTAAGAAATAATCTCTTAGTCCTTAACCAAGCTGTTTTGTTTTTGAAAAATCGCTCAGAAAATTTGGGTCACCAAAATTTTAACACAAATTATAGAATTTGTCCTTTTTAGTAAAATTAATAACTGATGGATCATTTAAAAAACGAATTTTGAACAAAATATTACTAATAGTAAATAAATTTTTATTTTATTGAAATTACTTATATGAATGATATATTTGTTTATAACTATACTTAAAAAAATTTCTCTTTAAAAAAAAAAAGAACTTTTTTTTCCTAAAAATACAATAAAAATATAAAATTACATACTGATGACCAAACAAAAAAAAGTTTATCGGTTCAGTATTATACAGCCTAGTATATATAACATTTCTAAAGATCTATAAGCTACACCCTAGACTAAGCAAAATAGAATACGACCAAACCATTCAAATGAACGACATTGACCAATGTGACAACAATTGAAAATCAATAAATTCACGAGTGGTTTAAAAGCACGTATCATCGATATTCCCATATGCTATTGCAGGGAGGTAGTTTTAAGGGCACAAAAGAACCAAACCATCTATGTCGTGCTTAGCAATTGCCATGTTACACAGGAGAAAAATCAGCGTTTGAATTGAGAAAAGAAAAAAAAAATTGCTATCAAAATAATGCCACGTTTTTGCTGAATTTTAAGTTACTGTCTCAAATTAATGATAATTCTGCTTATTTTATATGAAAAAACAGAAATTGTCTAATTATAGACAGAATATATGAAAAAACTGCAATTTGTACCAAAGAGGTTCTAATGTGTACAAAACTTTAAGTATAACAGAAACTTTAATGTGAATGAATTTTGTGGCAGTAAAAATGTGTAGCTTTTGATGTAAATGTACACAAATTTGTGACAGTCAAATAGCACATTTTGCAAAGCACTAACATTTATGAATAAACGATGTCCACAGTTAACAGATATCATATATACAAAACTTTTCTTTTCATTTTTGTTTTAGAAAAATCATCGATTTATAAATTTACAAGAATATCGGTCTTTGCTAATGAGACTGTAAGTTCAATACAAAATGTAAAATTGTTTTCTTTTATGCTTTTTTTAGGGAAAAGATGCTTAAAGGTTTCTGTTTCTTATCTTATGAGCTTTTATATAAAACTATATACACTGAAAAAAAATTTTAAGAAAAGGAAATTTGAAAAAAAAAACGTTCCAATGCCATGTTCTTATTTTTATTTAAAACTCACAAAATAAGAAGCAAACAACTCCAAACTATGTACTTTTTCTGCAAGCATACTAGTTTTAAAGTAACAAAATAAATACAAAAACAACGTCATGTGATCGGTGATACGCTATACTGGGCTAAAATATAAAGTTTGTTGGATTAAACATTTCATTTCATTGTAACAAAAATATTATTATGGCAAGCTTTACGAACAAAGAAATTTGGGAGATAAAGTACAGTCTAACATTAGTGCTGGAGTACGGTAGAGCAAGAGGGGGCTGGAGCCCCTTCAAGGTAGCGTATAACCAGAACTGGATTAAGGTATTTTCCAGGGGTATAGGAATGTGGGTAGGAATAGGTAGAGCCCCGAGCTCAATGAACCCTTGATATGACAATAGGTTGTGTAAATTTGCGGTAACAAAAGTAGTTAAGGGCGTCCGGGAGTTTTTCGAAAAATAATATTACATTTTTTTAAAATTTTTTTTTTTTTGAAGCTGCATTATATCTTAAACCAAAATTTTTTACAAATAATTGAAGTATAACTATTTAAAATTTATCTCTGAAATTTTGCTCCAAAAATATTCGTTAATAAGTTAGAAAAGTGCAATGCCATGAACGACCTCAAAATTTTCCGTGAACAAGATATCTGGAGACTCGTTCATCAGAAAAAAGAAAATTAAATTTTTTTCGGTTAAGCAAATAGTTGGGGGGCAATCAATTTGAACAAAATTCTGAACTAGTAAAATTTCATGTCAAAATTTTGGTTGAAAAATTCTTTCTGTGTATAAGGTACAAAACGTGTAGTATGACACTGACAAATGGTAAAGAATTTGAAGCATTTGTTAGCATTGCTCTTGACAGGTCCCAAAGTGCAAATAAAAGTATTGTACGTTTTTTTTTATATCTAATTCAGTTTATGTTGTAAATTTAATTAGAAATTTTATATTTTTCTTTTCACAAAATGCATTCGTGTGTATTTGAAAATTTGTGTTTGTTTTAACACTACCTACAAGGTATGAATGACATGAATTTGTAAATAGCTAACAATTTTATTTGTATTTAATTTTTGTTTATATTTGATAATCAAACAACTGTGAATCGGCGAGTTCACATGATCCCACATAATGTACAACATAGCATGAGAATATCAATTTTTGATTCAAATGAACGCTAGAAACCACCACCGAAAATTTTTTTCAATTTTACTGCTTTCCATTTCTGCTATACAGCCGGTGTGAACACTAGTTTGATTTCATGCAGTAAGCTTTCATGTCATACGCTGCATGCCATCAGTTTTGACTAGGTTTTTATGAATCACGAAAAAAGTTTAAGAGAAACTTGCAAAATAAAATGTCAAAAATGAAAAAAGGCAAAAAAAGAACACTTCTAAGAAACGGTTGATGTGCTAAGAAGAGAAATCAACGATTTACGACTCTCTTACTGCAGAGAAATTGAAAAAAATTTTTGATGTCAACGCTTCAAAACTTTTTTGCAAATGCTGTTTAGTATCATATTGTATCAGGTGAACGCAAAGCGATACCTTCTGCGATTCAAAGTCTTATAGTGCATTAGCACTATACGGGGCGTATGAGTGATGTTTAATGCGCTTGCGAAAAACTTTGTGTGTTTGTTAGACTTGATGGATTTTTACGTTTTATTCAAAAACCGCTAAATTGAATTTGATGCTTTTTTCCTTATGGAGTTGAGCAGACTTCTACTGATTTTCCGTGCACTGAATAATAATTTTTGATGAGAAGATGCGTTGATATAAGTTAATAAGAGACTCTCAACCGTGTGCAATAGTGTATTTTGTAAAAATTTAGTTTTAACTGGCTTAAAATGTTATAGTGAAATATAAAAGAAATAAAATCAATCTGGAGTTTTATTACTAAAGAATCTGATAGCTAGTTCTCATGAAACAGTTAGTCATGGGAGTACTAAATTTTATATAATTTTTTTGTTTTATACTTTTCCTTACATTATCCCTAGTACAACAAAACACTTTAACCTTCGCATCAAATCATCAGCAGTTACTGCACCAACCATCAATCAGTGACATCAACTAAAAGTACAAATGTAGCCATCGGTCATATAATCAGTCAGTCTGTCAGCAAGTTGGTGAATGTTTGTTTGTCGATTGTAGTTTATCAACACACACACAGCGCTTACTGCATGTTCTTAACTTAGGCATTGGGTTTTGTAACGCAACACAAACTTAATCGTTATGTCATCATCATCAACGTTTTTTTTTTTTTTTTTGCTTCCTTTCAATATCACTAACGTAATGAATGTCGTAATTGTGTGCAGTTAATATGCGTAGCCGTAGTTGGTGACATATTATATGAATCAACAGTGATATCAATTCGTTACTTTTAGTCACACACGCAATATGATGTGTTAGGATTATCACCGAAACTTTATTGAACAGCAGCTGTGATGGCTTGAGTTAATGTCTGTTGATTGCGAAACTTTTTGTCACAAATAATTTTT
This sequence comes from Tricholauxania praeusta, assembly GCA_949775025.1. Classification (NCBI taxonomy): domain Eukaryota; kingdom Metazoa; phylum Arthropoda; class Insecta; order Diptera; family Lauxaniidae; genus Tricholauxania; species Tricholauxania praeusta. The sequence goes on along the minus strand of OX459031.1, from coordinate 23,052,396 downwards.
TGTTGCAACAATTGTGATATAAAGGGATTTTGAGCTTAAACGAATCATTTTTTTTTTTTTGCATACATTGTAGATTATAAGAAATCAATGATATTAAAGCTACAATGATATTTTTGATATTCTACTTTTTCCACTCTCTTTTAAAGTTATTAACTACACTTAAGGTTCCAGCTATGACAGCGAGTATCTGTTAACTAAATGATTTATCTTGCACAATATCAATAAGCCGCTTTTAACATAAACGTTTTATAACTGACACAAAAAAAATAGATTGGCATTCTTAAATCACCCTAGATACACCCTATTACCCACCTATCTACCAACCTTTGTATCTATCAAATCGATTTCGTTTAAATCACGCGACACTCACTACCAAAATGCGTGGACAAAAAAAAAAAACTGTTCTGGCAAAAAGTCGAAAATTACATTATCAACAGACGTTACACAACGTAAACGCATACGTAGTAGGCCACATAACGACCTGCTGCTACATAATACCCTTATCTATGTATGTGCCACTACCACAATAACACGGCAGATGCCACAATAAGCCCATTTTCGAAGCTACGTTACCGAAAATACCGAAAATAAACGCTAGAGTTGTTGAAAAATACGTAATGTATCACTGTACACAGCAACAAAGCTGGCGGGAAAAAAGTTCGTTTTTAACCTCAACGGCAAAATTTGTGGCATTTTGTATGGCATTTGACACACGAAGTTGGGGAAACAAGATACAATCGCACTTATATACAATATATGTAAGTGCAACAAAAACAACAATGACAACGAGCGGTGGCAACAACAATAACTACATACAATCACTGATATTGCAACATAAAAATATTACACCACACATGCTGTCAATAGCAGTCCGTGTTGGCCAACAAATCGTTGCTACCGATGCACAGTGGAACGAAGAATTTACGGAGAATTTTTGCTGTAGATAGAGCAAAAAGAGGTAATACTCCATTCGGCTTACTGTTGGGTTCCAATTTTTAGTTCATCACATTCGGCGATTGTGTTGGACTTTTATTTTTCAAAAACCTACTTCTGCTTAACCCTTCGATGAGCGTATGGGTCTGACCAGACCCAATTGATTTTTTAAATTAGTTTATTTTTTTACCTAGATATTTCTGAGCGGTCACAGTTCATGACTTCCTTATGGTCGCTGAGGTGAACATAATGGAATATTAAACGATGCGTTTCCGATGTTTTTGTAGTGAGAATTCATCAGAGGGTTAATTAGGTAGAGGGACTTCCTCATTGAGGTGTCGATGCCAAATGTTCAAACAATCTGAACTATTTCTTAATCCTTATCAGCAGTTGGAAATGTTGCTGGTATACTAGAGTGGGTCATAAAAACGTTTTACTGGGAATTTCATTTCAGAGCGAGCATGTCAAGAAGAATTAGGCGATATAGCTAATACAGTAGGTGTAACCAACGGAAATTGTTCGTATCATTCTTATCATTTCTTAGAATCACAACAAGTTATGAAATAATTAATCGATTTATAAAATATGACTGTCGTATAAACTATAACTTAATAATCTATAATAGCGCCGCATCAGAATTGAAATTCGATCCCATAGTTTTCGAGATGTAAGGATAAGGAAAAACTTGATAAATACTATGGGGACTCTGCACCATCGATTGCTATGATTCACAAGTGGTTTACTGAATTCCGATGCGGTCGTACAAGCACAAGCGACGCCAAACGTTCTGGACGCCCAAATGAGGTCACCACACCAGAAATGGTCACTAAAATTCACGATATCGTCTTGGCCGATCGCAGAGTTAAAGTGCGCGAGATTGTTGAGGCTGTAGGCGTCTAAGACGAATGGGTGTGAAACATTTTCCAAAATCATTTGGATATGAAAAAACTATCCGCAAGATGGGTGCTGTGTTTGCTCACTCTCGACCATAAACGCGATTGTGTGACTTATTCAAGTGCGTGTTTTGCGATGTTGAACATAGATAAGAAGTATTTTTCCCGGTGTAATCTACATCAATTACCTTCCACCGAAAAGAACGATCAATGGCACATACTATGCAGCCGAATTGGACCGTTTCAACAATGCTTTGAAAGAGAAACGTCCCCATTTGGCGTGCTCTTCTATCAAGACAATGCGCGCGTTCACACCTGCCCAGCTTCCATGGCAAAATTCCATGATTTGGAGTACGAATTGTTTCCTCATCCAGCATATTCTCCAGATATGGCCCCCAGTGAATATTTTTTGTTTCCAAACCTGAAGAAATGGCTCTGGGGAAAGAAATTCACCACTAGAGAGGAGCTCATCACCGAAACAGAGGCCTATTTTGAAGACTTTCCGAAAACGTATTTTTCAGATGGGATCAAAAAATTGGAGGAACGTTGGATGAAGTGTATCGACCTAAAAGGAGACTATATTGAAGAATAAAACGTTTTTTTTTTTTTGCCGTAAAAATCATTCTTCGTTTCATTTTTCATGAAATTATCAAGGCCCTTGTATGGGTATCAAAAGAACAATAATTTTATGCGCTACAACATTGGCATAATCAGCCATATAGTTTTCGAGATATGGATATTTTTTTAATTTTCAAGGATGTATTATTCTTTTTCGATAAGAAAGTGCTAGTAATGCGAAGAGCCTGCAGTTTATGCAATCAATCGTCTGCAATTTCTATATATTTTTAGAGGCTCTATTTTCTTTAACTGTGCCAAGTCTTTGGAAATGCTCTGGTTGAATTGGTGGATCAGGATGCGAGCAAAAAAGGCGAATTCTCTGATTGCTTTCCACTAGTGGTTGCCAGAACGATCAATGTCCCTGTTCAAACCAAGCCTCCCAGTAGCTACCTCAACATCCGTTGGGTTGTGAACTAGTGTGTGCGGCGAAGCAAACCATCAGAGAAGGGTTTTGCGTCGGGATTGAAAGCCATGATGTAATAAAATCTTCAGTACATCCTCAGAAAATGCCACGGCTATAGACTCTTAATAGTGATGGAGGTGGGCAAGACCGATCGTTGGCTTTAGCGCCAGCTAAGTAAGAAATTTTTAGCTTTGGCGCTAAATCATAATCTTATGTTTTTAAGCCAATCGAACATAAAATCATTAATATTTTCCCTGGGTGAACGTGATTATGTTGTAAAATTTTGACGTTAAAAGTATGTTATCATTTTATCATTTTGCTACATTTTTTATCTTATTCACCTACCTACTTTCAAAGATAAGTACACAAAGTTCAGCATACTATGTATATCTTATTTTTCATCAAACCCACTGTGCAGCAACAGCTGAGAGTTTGTCATAGTTTTTTTTTTCATGTAAAATCCTCTGTTCTTAGTCTTCTACCCATATCCTTTCGCACACAAAGATGAGATTATCTATTTGTCTTTTTAAACACATACATACTCGTACATTTCATACATTGTATGAAAGTACATACATATATGTATGCTTGTGTGTGTGTAACTTGGAAAATCAAAACACAATCGCCACCTTGCACTTACCACATTTAACGGATTGTAGCTTACAGTTGTTGTCTTGCGGAACGGATTCGAATATGGTAAATCTACATTAAGCAATTTTCCATTGTATAGGTCGACCACATAGCGGATTTGTGAATTCTTATCGGTGCAGGAATCAATGGCGTATAAATGGCCGCAGACAATGAACATTTCACCGAATTTACGATGATCCAATGTGATGTTGAAATTGTATTGCATTTTCAAATTATCTGCATCCAGCTGAAAGAAAGAAAGGAAATTGAAATCGCAAACGCAAAGAATGAAATGAGACGGTTATTTTGAAAATGGCACAACTGTATTTTTGCGAGATTTTGAAATATCAAAGAAAATGCTTTTATGGATGATATTTCAACATTATCAAATTACTAAAATTTTTAAAATCTTTTATACAAAAGTGAAATAAATCTATTAGTTATAACAAGAGTAACTGTCCAAATTCTTAGTTTAAAGAAGAAAAAAGCTATTACTGTACTTTCTAAGTAACGCTTTTAAAAATCATTACTCAAAGAAGTTGCAAGAAATAAAAATATTTAAAAATTTGATAAGTTGAAATCCAAAAATATCACAAACTCATATTACTCTGAGTTTGAATTTATACCCTTTTTAATATGAACTGCTCAAATGAAACAAGAAAAAAAATTGTAATGTATCGAAGGAAGAGAAACCAATTTTGAAATGCAATAACGCAAGAAATTCATGTCGCAAGATTAATAGCCCAGTGTCTGTCGGATTTTTTAAGGGAAACGACATGCATTTTTTAAAACTGAAGTTATGGATTGTAATTTTGAGAATAAATATAGTGAAATGTCTACTTTTATATGCCGTTTTGTATTTTTATGTTTATTTTCATCATTAACCTGATTTTGAAATGGTATACTCATGAAAAATAAGGATTCCTTGAGTTTAAACTTTGCAAAACTAATAAAAAGGATGTGGCACTGCTGAAACCTTTAAGTTTAAACTGAGAGTTTCTCGAAAATTACAATATATATTTTAACTAATTTGTGCAAGCATGCTTTGGAGAAAAAATTGGCTTAACTTCGCAAATAGGTGTAGTAGTTATTTTCTTTAGCTATGAACTATACTTTAATGAAAAGATTACAGCTAAACAAAACCAACTATATTTATTGTTTTGATTTGGCAATTATAGCTAAAAGAAATCATAGAGCATAGCATAGATTTATGGCTCTTATTAAAGCGCATTTAAAGTTAATTTACAGTAAAAGCAATGGCTATATTTATAGCTTTTATTTTGCATGCATACTTCAAATTATTGCTAAGAAAAATCCACACACATTTCTTTTCTCTATACTGATGCGCACTACTCGAGAGAGCGCTGAGAGCGCTTGCTCGTTATGCTATTTCTTGGCTATAAATCAGCTTTTAAAATCAAAAATTTTGCTGAAAAATACCAATGTATTAAAATTTATTTTTCTTCAATTTACTAGCTATTTTTTGAAATATTTCGGCCAATTGAACTCCAAAAAAAGCTGTAGCGCTCTCGCTGTTAACTTCTTATTTTTTTGTTAAGTTTTAGCTAGTGATGCTTCCATGCAATAAGGAAATTTATTCGAACAGTCAAAAACTCTCAACACTGATTATATTTCAATGCTTCGCAAACAGTTTGTAGTTCTGGAAAAATGATTTTGATTGAAATTTATGTAATTGATATTATATTGAAAATTCTCATATTTTTCAAGAAAATATAAGAGAAGTAAATTAGTTCAAATAAATTTCACAAGCGTAAACACTTGTTAAACATATTTATATAAATAACAAACACATTCATAATAATACCAATATAATTTTTTCAAGCGCCTTTGTTGCTTAGAATGGCAAAAATAGCGCTTTAATGGTGCTATTTTTTTGCATTTTTCCTTCTGTAAAGATATGTGAAATGCTAAATTGTGATTCTCAAAGGCGCTTTGTAAGCTATATGACAGTGCATTCTTGATCAATTTCTAGTAGCAAGAAAAGCAATACAGCAATGATTTTTGCTAGAAATGCGCTGTAATAGCCAAAAACTTGCAACGTGTGCTACGTGTGTATTCAAACTGCTCACCATTTCTTTAAAGTAGCAATCAGAGGATTGCCTCGGTACCAAATACCAGTATTTATAAGACTCATGTCATACTCGTAGCTTCCCCAAAATGTTACTTCTGAATTTTCTTAATATCGAGTTGGCACAGCCTTTTTTCTAAAGCCCATACATTTTTTGCTGTTTCTTATCTAATTCCTAGTAGATCTACTTAAAGTTTTTGCTAATAGCGGCAGTGCCATCATACAAATACCAATAATTTCGATTAAAATATTTTAGGGAAAATTGTATGAATTTTGTTGCCACGCCCCTTTAAGGATCAATGCAGTAATTTTAAGACTTTAAGCTCTCAAATATTTTGCCATGTCTTTGCAAAAGTTTCTAGAAAATTTATTCACGTCCAAAGAAATCGATGGAAAAACAATATCTTTGCCTATAGACAATGGACTATAATGCATTTGAGCGGAAATTTAATAAGTGTGAAATGTCTTTATGGTACTATGAGTTATTTGCGTTGAAGGTATGCAATGATATTCTTTAGCCATAAAATGTAAAATTCAAAAACTGATATCTCTCTTAAAGAACTTTAAGGATATTTTTCTTTTCATTTCTGATTTATGGGAAATTTTACGATGAAACGATTATTTGCCAAAATAAGTGGAAAACATTTATTATTGGAATGTTGATATTTAGAGTTTGTTGATAGTAAAAAATCTTGCCAAAAATTATGCAAATTTATCTTTGCCTAATTTGGGCGAAAGTTTATAATGAATATTTTGATATTTGACAGGAATAACGTGATAATTTTAAATGTATTTTGAGACCAAGCGTCTAAGAAATAACCCTAAATAAATTTGATTGAAATCGATAAAGCGATTTTTGCGTGATATGCGAACATCGAATATAGTTATCATTTTATTTATATAGATTTCCCATAAGCGCACACAGCGCAGTTTGAGAATCCACAGAATAGTCAAAAATATGTGAAATGTTAAAATTTATGACCATAGTATACCATAGTATTTTTTAATTCAATTCGAAATGCAAATCGGCTGAATTTTTTAAATTTTATTTACTTTTTTAGTTTTTCCTATAGGTTAATTTAAATGAAACAATATAAAAACTATTGGTAGATATTATCCAAAATATTCATCCAAATTATAAATTTTTTTGTGATTTTCGATTTTGGGTATTTTTTTTTTTTTTGTTTTGTAAAATCCAAATATTTCGGGCCATTATTAAGTTTTCTTTTTTGAAACCCCTTTTCGTTGACGCCACTGCAACTCAACCAAAAAAAATTTCAGTTTAATATTTGACAATTTTTATCATGCTGCATTACGAGTCGTATGGCACAAATAGTGAAGTCATAAAATATCGTTCTTTTATTGGCGTTCAATAGCACAATGTCGTCATAGTGTCAACGTTGAAATGAAGCAGCAGTTTGTGCTAAAGCTGGCACTTGGACTTTCTGTAAATGTACTGAACTTAGAGTCCAAATTAATATTCGTAATATTGTTTTCAAAAATGTTAAAAATTTTGCAATATCAGATTATTGGTTTTCAGATTATTGGAGAAAAATCGTTTTGAAGGCCTTTCGCCTCTGTTTTTGAAAAGCATTCGATATGACAAAATTTTGTAAGCCTGAGGATATATGAGGTTTACCACCACCCCATCAGCATTGATGGAATATTTCACTGAAGTGAAACATTCTATGACAACACGGATAGAATGGCAAGGGGCCGTACATTAATTACGTGAGATGTTTTTTTTGAAAATTCGGACACCTCCTACCCTTGGTGAGATTTGATTGGTTCTGACGAGACCTCCCTTTATATGGCTTATAATTTGTTAAAATCTCAGTTTAAACTGGGAAATTTTTCAAAACAGTGCCATAGATCATTAACATAAAAGGCAGTTTTCAAAATGTCATCAAAACTTTTATTTTATTTTCAATGTATCAGGGATACGATTTATATTTCTGTAGTTATTTTAAGCTTAAATTCCTTTTATACATATATCGTTAGCCACGTGCTCCTGAAGTTCATCATCAAACCGAAAAGAATTACTTGTCAGAATTTTTAAATAATTCTGATGAGCGAACAAGTTACGTGTAACTATGGGATAGCCGTATACAAAATATTTTCCAGAAACTTTTCTAATTCCGTTTATTTTGTACACTGACGATCCTGCAGCTTTTTTGAGAGAAATTTCATACGAAAACGAGTTCGAAACGGAATCTGGAATGGATCCGTTTTATTTGCAGAAAACGAATCCGGAGCGGATCCGTATATGAAATCCGTTCCGAGTTCGAGGCGAATCCGAGAAAACGGACGATCCTTCCGCTTTTTCGAGAGGAATTTCATACGAAAAGGAGTTCGAAACGGATTCGAAGTGGAATCCAAAATGGATTCGCTTTATTTGCAGAAAACGAATCCGGATGGGATCCGTATATGAAGTCCGTTCCGAGTTCGAGACGGATCCAAGAAAGCGGACGATCATACCGCTTTTTCGAGAGGAATTTCATACGAAAACGAGTTCGAAACGGATTCGAAGTGGAATTCAGAACGGATCCGCTTTATTTGCAGAAAACGAATCCGGAGCGGATCCGTATATGAAATCCGTTCCGAGTTCGAGGCGAATCCGAGAAAACGGGCGATCCTACCGCTTTTTCGAGAGGCATTTCATACGAAAACGAGTTCAAGACGGAATCCGTTTCAGATAAAATGTACAAAGAAGCGAGTACGTATCGAATTTGAAACGGATCCGTTTGCCACACTGGGAAGGCAGATATTCTGAACACATGAACTGAAAAGCTTTGGTAATGTGGTGGTTTACTGTGACTTTTTTCACCATAATTATTGGCAAAAATGAAAGGATTTCCTATCAGCGAAGATTTTGTGCAACATCAAAGGAGTTGACGATAGACGATCAGGGCTTGTGCTTCACACAATGAAAGCCCAAAAGATTTTTATAACAAAATGAATAGAGTATATTAAAATAGTACAAGACCTACCAAAAATGCTTTAAATAAATTTACTAAAAAGCTGAAAAATGTACTGAAAAATGCCATCACTGTTGAATGCTGCACGTACAGCATTCTTACCGCGGTTGTACAAGTGCTGTAACGTTCACGGAGTATGCTAACAAATGCAAAACTAATAGTGAAAAGCACATAAAATATTGATGGACCTTAAGGACAAATGAGAGCAAGGGCTCAGCAGATGTGCATAGGAGTGTACCTTATTTCAAATAAAAATTTTTTAACAAAAATATCAATTCAGGAATGTTTTGACTTTTAGTTTTTTATTGTAATTTTAATGAAATTACATATACAGTTAAGTGTTCGATTTAGAGATTTTAACAAATATTAGCACATAAGATAGATATCCTTTTCTTTTGAAACACATCATTTAAGTTACACTTTAGTGAGTAGCCAATAGTACGTTGATTCTATAAGACAAAATAGATATCGATGCTAAGAAATAAAGTGCATCGCGCAAAATTGTCACATTAATGTGCATAGTAGCACACAACGTACAGGATGTGCGATGCACAAGGACACACTTTATAGAATTACGCGCGCTGCATACGAGTATATATATGAAATTCTGAAGACAAACGCATAATAAAAGAAGGAATAAAATGAATGGAATCGTTTGCTGGAATAAATGCAACAAAAGAAAAATGAACGCTTAATAAAGTTATTACGCAACCTCAAAGCAACCGACCAAAACTCAGCTGGCGATGTGCAATGATATAAAGCAACAAAATGGTCGGTTAACATACAACACACACATAACATACAAGAAAGGAAATAAAGCAACTGCATATCCTGCTGCTGTTACTTTTGCAGCACTTTAAAATAAATCGAATTCACATTTCAATGATTGTCATCAATAACTGGAGACTTGAAGCAAAAACGCATGCAAGCGAAATATAAAAACTGAAAGTAAAAATAAAAATAAAAAGTATAAAGTACGACATTTGGACACATTAATTTTTAACAAAAGTAAAGTCGTTTGAAAGATACGCAAGTTGACAAAGGATGTCGTGAAAGTTGTTTTATTTCTTTTTCCTCGGAAGTGTAAGATTACAGAAAACCATTAAAAAAGAAATTTGGCTTAATGAAAATGATAACCAAAGCCAAATCGAAAAGAAATTATTTACAAAACTGATGGAGAAATTACATAGGATGTAATAGATTAATCGGTAAAAAACGCTCCGTAAAACAAAATAATCAAAATGATCTAACCGCGATGAAGTTCAGCGTAACTAGGGTGCTAATTAGTGTAATAATGTATGTATAATTATAGAAAATATTTTATTAAATAAATAAATAAAAATGACTTACAAAAGTTTGAGTAAGCAGTATATTACCGAACACAAAAAAGTATTAGGGGTCTTCTGCATTTCGTGTGGTATGTTTTTATTTATACAGAGTGTGATAATACTAACAAGAAAGTTACATAAAACAAAAACAAATCAACATCAAAATTGGCAAAGCATATCATACTAGTTTCATTCATTGCTTAATGGAATCATCAGCGACCTTTGAGCCGATGCAGTGAGCACACCACAGAAAAAATTGAATTTTGGCATTACTTTGCTAAATTTTTTGCTTGCTTTTTGCAATAAGATCTATGCAAAAAAAGAAAGCACATCAAGCATTGAAATTTTCATTGCATCGGCTCAAAGGTCACTGATGATTCCATTTAGCAATGGATGAGACCAATATGACTAGCTTCGTCAATTTTTTTGTTGTTATGTTTTTAATTAATGTAATTGTTTTTTGTTGTTGTCACATACCACACTGAGCAGTAGGCTCAGTAAAGAGCTTAATTTTTTACAAATGTTGCTTCTATTTCAAGAAGTTTGGCTTGAGCAGTTTTTCAGCGTAGTCTTTCAAATGTTTTGCTTGTATGATAGTTGTAAGCACAACTCTTTCAACCCCGCCCATTTTCTGTCTAGTGAGTTTGTAAAAATCATCCCATTGATGTGGATAACCTCAAGTAACTTTATTATTGTAGCATTTTTTAAAATATTTGTCTGTGTAACAGGTGCCACGCCCTCTTTTCGTTATGTGATTTATTCATTTTAGCACTTGTTTGAAGTTTGTTAGCATTTAACTTAAAATATCAGACAGTAAAGTCTTTCAAAGTTTTATTTGTAAGTGATATTTCAGGTGTACAAAGAAGTTTTAAAGGGTTTTTTTTCAAATGGCATCGGTAATAAATCGAATGGGACAATGTTGCAATCAACTTCATTCTGAAGCCTCATCACTAGGCTTTCGTTTCCAGTATGTGTCGTTTCGCTGAAGTGCTTTAGTATGCTGCAAATATATCTACTCTTGTGCCAACAAAACACAATTTGCGAGAAACCTTACTTTTCTGCTCCAACAGCAAAAAAAGAAAGGGATTTTTGTATCGTATTGATAACCCCAAGCGCCATAAGCCAAAATTGACGTCAAAGACGAATATTCACAGTGGCAAGTTCATTCTTTGTATTTGGTGGGACTAATTGGGCGTGGTGTACTATGAGCTGCTACAACCGGATGAATCTATCACAGGGCAACTCCACCGAACTCAATTGATGCATTTGAGCCGAGCATTAAAGCAAAAATGGCCACAATACGAGCAAAGGCACGTCAAGGTAATTTTTCAGCACCACCAATTTTTCGGCCTAATGTTACGCAGCCGGTCAAAACATACCTTGAAATGCTGAAATGAGAAGTCTTACTCCACCCGCCGTATAACCCAGATATTGATCCTTCCGACTACTATTTGTTTTCGTCAATAACGTATGCTCTTGAGGATCAGCTTTTTTGCTCTTTTGAAGATCTCCAATATTAGATCGATTCGTGGATTGCATCAAAAGACGTATTATTTTTTCGAAATAGAATCCAAAAATTGCCAAAAATATGGGAAAAAGTAGTGGCTATAAACAATACTTTTAAGAATAAATTTGTAACAAATTTTTCACAATAAAGCGTAAGACTTGAATATAAAATCCTTTAAAACTTTTTTGTACACAACCATTTTACTATCGGTTACTTTAAGTTACACGCAGTATTTAATGACATTTTAATTAAGGCACTCAAACTGCCATTTAAAAATATTCGTCATAATATCGACCCCTGTGCGCGAAATTATCGTATGTGCCAAAAACAAAATTTTACAGGAGAGTGTTTTTTCTACTTTTCTGTGCTTTAGCTAGCAGTACAAAACCAAAATTTCAATGTCAAGTTTTGGCGTAACTATAAAAATTTCAGCTACAATATTTTACCAGGTGATGCGTAGTGGGGTATAGATTAAATTTGCATCAAAAAGTCAATTTCGAAAAAATGACACATACGATAATTTCGCGCACAGGGGTCGATATAAGACCAATTTAAAAACAAACTCAAAAAAAATTAATCTTAAAGCCTTTTTTTACACAAAAAACTAAAAAAAAAAAAATTGGCATAATTTCTTTTCAAAGACGTAAGAAAAGTAAAGTTTATTATATACATATGTATAATAAAGCTAAATAAACTAAATGATTTTCTACCCAGTAGTTATATCGCCATATTCGAATAATTCTGTGTCTAGTCATAATCTAGTCTCTGCATTAAAATTTATTTTCATTCAGTTATAAAAGTAAGCTAATCTTGCTTTGGAAGAACTATGTTGCTTAAGCATAAGTTCTTCTAGTAGCATACGTAAGTTTCTGTATGATCACTTACCTTCGCTACCATTGTATTATTGGAGTCATAAGTGCTGTAGATCACCCACAGGCCAACATCATCCACATTGAAGTCCATGTAGTTGTAGTCTGTTGCATACAATTTGTTGCCACTGATAATGCCAGAGAAAGGTAGTTGCGTAGCTTAAAAAGATGGAGATTTTAAAAGTCCATTTTTTAAAAATTTTGTTTAAAGAAAAAGCAAGTAATCCCAAAGAATTATTTTCTATACAAATGGTTTTAAGTAAATTGTTACCCATTTATCAAAAAAAAAGTTTTAAATCTTCCAGGCAAATAAAATTTCAAAAAATTTATTAACCTTAAGCTTTCATTTTTGCTGATCCCAAGGTAAAAATCTTCATTGGCTACTTAGTACTAATAATAAGTTAACAAAATCAATTTTATTGAGATCACAGCTTATTATGGTCACATATGCACATAAGTATCCAGCAGCAAATATCTTATAAACAACATCGATGAATAGCTTTACTCATTGTAGGCAGTAATGTTCACAACTCCTGTAAGTTCTTTTTACAAAGGGCCGCTTTGTAGGCAGCTTTCCTACATCTCTATATACAATGTGTAACAAACGAAAGACAGATTGCCTTAAAGCATCGCTTACTAAGTGCCTGTATAGTTTAGCGAGTTGCCTACATATCCATATATGTTACAAAGAATGCACCCAACAGGCAAGACCCCTTACATCTCCATATACAAAGCAAGCAGCCAGCAAGTAGACTGCCTGTAGCTCCATATACAAAGCAGGTAGCCAGCAAGCAAATAAACAAAATATCACAGTAACAATTTCATTTGTGAAACATACAACACGAAGGGTATAGCTTTTCATACATGAAAAATCAGAGTACTTCATCGATTTGCCGCTGGATAGGTTATGTTTTGCCACATTTTATGACTCATCATACTTTTATAAAAGATTTCTTTTTTCAAAATTTTTTTATTCATTAAAACCAATTATCTTAAAAACTATCCGGTAATGATCAATTTTTTATTCAAATTTCTCAGAATAACCAAAAGTTGTGCCGTATGCGGCATATTTTAGTTTCATCTATATCTAGTTAAAGTTTTTTGTCTCTAATTTTCTTTTTAATTTGCAATATCACGTTTAAGGAAAATCTAAATATATTAACTAATGCAACAATTTAGAATTTGAACCTCATAGTTTTTAACACTCACTTATTTCCTTCAGTGTGGTTAAGTCCTTTTTGACAACTAGATCCGTGTTGCGCTGATGGAAGAAGAAGGAGCCATTGTAAACAACATGTGCGTTGCCCTGTAAACGACAAAGCAGAGAAGATAGTAAAATAAGATAAAAGTATAGCAAGAGTTTTATTAAAATTTTGTGATATTTTGAATTGTGTATCTACGAACTATGAGACAAAACTAAACTTAAAATTAGTTCAAACAAAAATTAGTTGTCCACTGTACAGTTCTTCTTCAAAATTACCAAGCATTTACAAGAACAATGGATATTGTGCGTGTGTGCTGACGCATATTCCAAGTATTGAATGAAATTGAAAAATTAGTTTTCTGCAAACTATATTTCGAAAGATAGGTTCATATGCAAAAATATGTTTTCGAGATAAAAAACAGTTGATATTTGATTTGATGACAAGTTGAAATTATTTGCAGCAATTTTATTTTTACTTTTAATTCAATAATTTATTTTTCTTGCAGTTTTTTGGTATTTTTTTTTACCTTAGGCCCCTTACATTAATTTAGGTCCTGAATTCACAGAGAATATATGTAAATAGATAACTTACTACTTTTGCAAAAGCTTTTTGATTTATATATCATATAAATTTTACGATATTAATAAATATCAAATACCTGAAAGTATAAAAATAATACTTTCAAATACTTTTGGTTCTATGTAAAGATACCGCAACAATAGCTGGAAACATATAAAGACAAAGCAGAAAATTAAACCGCAAAATACAAAATTTTACTCGTATGTAGTATGTACTTTAATTGCAAAAAGATGCCAAGCGGAACAAAGAAATAGTGCAAATATAATGTGAATTTATATGGGGAGATCATTTTATGTTTATTATTGCAATAGCCCAGTAGGCTACTGAGTATCCATGTCTTTTCCGGAGAATATTCAAGGGGTTGTGTCGTGCACATGTGAGGACAAAAAATGTATCACACCAATCGATTGGAAATGATACATGTTCCTTCTCCGGAACAGTTTTACTTTAGCTCCCATGCTCCAATCTTTTTTTTTTTGGAAAAAATAACGATTTTTAAAAAAAAAATTGGTCAAAATTTCAGAAAAGTCGTCATATCTCCAAAATTATAGGTTAGATTTCAAAAATTTTCTAAACATTATTGTAGTTTATTAAACTATCTATCTTATGACACCAATATTTTTGATATTCATTCAGGCGTTCCTAAACAAAAGCTATATCCGCAACTTCCGATGGTTATATATCCGAAACCAGATTCGAACAACTTTTTTTGATTACATATTTGTGCTTAGAATGAAAAAACACATAAGAAAAGTTTAGTTTAATTACCATTGGACAATGGGAGCTAAAGTAAAGTACGCGCCTTCTCCTACCAAAATCCATTTCCCATCGATTGGTGTAATAATGTTATACTGGGCCAAAACAGCGCTTTTGATTGGTACTCTCTCCTTTTAAAATCAATTTTTTATCCATCGGAGCTGTAAAACTGTGGGGACAAAGCAGTCGATTTGGGCTGTAACTCACTCCTATCAAAAACTATTTTCGACCTTTTCGCATTGAGTATTATAGTTATTTTTATTTTTTTTTGACAGGGGCCACAACGTGGTTTCTGGCACCCCTCATTGCAAAATCCAATCATTTTCATAGTTCTCAATTAGGTTATGAGACTTTTGTGATAAATAAACTTTACCAAGCACTCGAAAATTTTAATACCTTTTATCCAACATAAAATATAAAACATTTAAAAATATCGTCATTTATCTAAATTAGTCGATAATTTATCATGATATTTCATTGATTTTGTCATAAAAATTAATGATAATACAATCAGAAATTAACTTTGAAGAAAGACCTGCTCCTTCCCTGGGAAAGCTAACTTAAAGCGCAACTTATTCCTCATTTAGCTCACTGGGCGCACTGTTACTCTCTTGCTGTGAGTGTGACAACAGTTGTGTGCGCACTTAAACGTAAAATGTGGTCAGAAAATACCAACAAAGTGCCATAATGTGTGTGAATTATTGTCACATCATGGCGGCAACAGCCAGCAGCAGCAGCAGCAAAGTAACATCGACAACAGCCAACAGTTGCTGAGAGTGTTAGTGGCAGCTGCTTGTACTATTGTTGATGAGTAGTTGTGTTAGTAGGGTTGGTACCAATATGCGATGATGCTCTTGATGTTGACAAAAAATAATGGCGCTGACAGGACATAAATGGGCGTGTGTGTGTGTGTGTGTGCACTCATCATAAGGGACCAAATTATATGGTCAACACATTGTTTCATGCAGTTGTTGTAATGAAGATTCCAACTCAAGCATAGATTTTTATTAGTTTTGTCTTTTCTACAATGTGTGTTAATCTCATTTATATAGGGTGATTTAATTGAAGCTTACAAGTTTAAATCTGCCGATAATTTTTTACCGATCGAAAAATAAACAGCTGATGTTTAATATCTGGTATTACAAAGTATTTTAATTTTTCAATATTGAGCGTTATACAATAGAAGAACACATTTTAATTGTTTTGATGGAGAAAATTGAACAAACTATAATTCGGCACTACGAAACGATTTCGGTAATCGAAATCTTCAGTCTCTCTTGTGTTTGCTAAAAACTTAATTGAATTATATCAATCTTTTCGATACTTTTCTATGTAATTATCTTGAGCAAACTATTTTTGTCAATGACTCCGGAACAATTTAATAGTTTAAGTACGAAACTTATCGCAAAAAGATTAAAAATCAAAAAACTTGAATTCTACAATGCTACTCAAGCCAACAATTTACAGTGTTTGGATCAATTATGGATCAATCAACATCATATCAAAAATAAACCCCGTTTTTCACATTTGAACTGTAACCTCAAAGTGAATCACCCTATTCACGTCTTGCTACTTTCATTTGAAAAATAAGTCATTATATGTAAGCATAATGCATTTTATTATGAAGAAATAAAAGTTGCCAATATATTGTGAAATTGCGCTTCGAAAATATTTTTATCAGTTTGGATATATTTAAAGCAGCATACACATCAACCAAACTGGCATACCACTGCATGCGGGAATGAAAAATTATTTGTAAAGAGGTTAATTAAATTTTATAACCAAATATGTCCAAACATTCTTATGCTACCGCACTTTGATTACACTAGCTTACAACAATTTAGTAATTTTTCTTCAATAAAATGATACTGAAAAAAATTGGTAAAGAATTGCTTCAATTTGATTTTTTGAGACATTGCGAAATAAATTCAGTTTAGAATTTTGAAAATGACCTTTAGCGGCTAATTATTATTTATTATAATTAAACATTATTACACTGAACTTACAGTCAATTAGCAAAGACCGATATTCTTGTAAATTTTTACAAATTGATCAATGCTTTCTTTATTCAACAAACATGATAAAGAAAACAAATGGATCAATTTAATATGGTAATTGGTGGCTTATTTTTCGGCTGAGTAATACTAAATTTCGGCCAATAGTTTTCGTTCCGTTTTTGTCTAAAGTTTTAGAAAGATTATAGTTCAGAAGGTAGCGTTGGAAAAAATAACATAACAATTTCATCCCGTTCCCTTCCTATTTTTGTATATTACACATGTATAATTGAGTGAAATTAGCACACTCAGTTCACACCTTCTTGCAGGCATCTTACTATTGAAAATGGATGAAATCGGTTCACGGACACGCCTACCGCCCTTACTCAATGTATATTTGCCCAAGCCCATTTTGAAAAAAATTGCAGCAATTTTGATGAAACTTTGTGATTTGGTTACATGTGAACCATTAGGATCCATTAGGATTAGGATAGGTTCAAGTTTCCAAAGGTTTGTACAGGGGCGTGGCACAGCCCTAAATTTTAAACTTTATAGCACCATATCTCGTATGCCGTGCAAGATATTGTGATAAAATTTGGTAAACAGATACATATCAAATATATCTTGAATTATGATAAAAGTGGGCGGAATTGTAAAAATTGGCGTGCCACTTTACAACAATTAAAAATTTTGACTCTGTATATATCGAAATTAGCACACATTAGTCTTACAAAAATTTTAAAGATGATGCCGCTAAAAGCAGTCATCAATACAAGCTTTGCCATTTTTACAGAAAAAACTCGTTGAACGGCGTGGCACAGCCCACAATAATTATGAACGTTATATTAAGAGAACTAACAACGTAATTGTTATGAAATTTAATGATTTAGATATACTTGCTATAAAGTCTCTTGTTAAAAAATGTTGGTCTAATAATACCTGTGGGCGTGGCACCTCCCATGTAAGCAAAAAACGTTTATTGTTATGATAGTGTGCTATAAGTTTAATCTTCAAAAAATTTGGTTAGTTATTTAAAGCTTCAAAATTAAATGAATTTTGACAAGATTGATTTAATGGGCGTGGCACCTCCCATATTAACATAAATTTGTTAGTGCTATTTTAAGTGAACTATTGCACCAATTGCTATGCAATTTAATGTAAGTGGTTCATTGGCTGTAAAGCATATCTCAATCAAAAGTGGCTGAAATAGCAGCAGTGGGCGTGGCAACTCCTATACATATAAAAAACGTTAAGTGGCATATTTACCGAAATATGTAAGCAATCATACTAAAATTTGGTGTAAGAGGTTTGTTTATGGGAAGATATTTCTGGATCAAAACCGGACTGCATCGTACCAGTGGGTGTGTCACCACCCTAAATAATAAGGTTAACTACGGCATTTTTCGTAAACTATACGAACTATTGTGCTAAAATTTGGCATGCGGATGACGATCACGAATATAATTTATTGAACCAAAAGTGGGCGGAATTTGAGAAGTGGGCGTGGCATATTTCAACTTCTTCATTTCTATTCAATTTTTTTTCCACATTTTCCACATTTTTTTGACTTTTTCAACCCTTTAACTTTTTCCAAAATAACCTATATGTATTTGCTCGACTTTTTCAACCTCTTTCAACTTTCTTCATAAGTTTCTTTTTTTTCGACTTTTTCATTGATTTTGAATTGTTTCAACATTTGTCAACCTCTCCCAATTTTTTTTAGCATTTTTCTTGGACATCCGACTTTTTCAAATTTGTCAACCTCTGTCGTCGACCTTTTTACATTTCACATTTCTTTCAAATTATTGAACGTCTCTTAAACTTTCAGTGCTGTGTAGGGTATGTGAGTTTCGGCCTGGCCGAATATTACAACTTAGTGGACGTCCATAAATTACGTGAGGTGTTTTTTGAAAATTCGGACTCCACTCCCTCCCCTTGGTGAGATTTGGTGAGTTGTGACGGAACCCCCCCCCCCTCCCTTCCGTGAGACTTTCCTTATCAATTTTTATATGTAATCTGCTATAATAATGTATACTCTATGCAAAAGACGACGTGAGATTTTCGTTGACCCCCCCTCCCCTTGGTGAGACTTGGTGAGATTTTGCCGGATCCCCTCCCTCCCAGTTTTGACTCACTTAATTTATGGATGCCCCTTTAACTTGTTAATTATTTCTTTCGATTAGTAGTAATATGAAGGTCTTAAATAGTGTTGGATCTCATGCCCGAAAAATTTCCATACGACATCTATATTTTTTTTTTTTAATTTTTTTTTTTTTTTTTGTTAAGTTAATACAATTTTTCAAGAGAAAGTTAAATCTAATGTGACATACAGCATATTTTCTTCAGATACTTTTCCTTTATAACTTCATTTCCTAAGACCCTTGCACAATTAAAGAAAAAAATGTTTCGCCTGAGAATAATGAAGACGTGCTGCTATAATAATTCAGACAATCGTCCTTAATAGGTTCGGCGGGAATCATATTAATTAATTTTCCTTTACATTTTCCGTTTGCAATCAACCTTATTACTCATTTTTGCTTCTCCCCTTCCATAATAATAATGAACACACTTCAGCAACAAATAAACAATACCAATAAGAAGTTCCTTTCAAAGTATCATTATAAAGTGCTAAGAGCTAAAGCAAATAAACAAGTAATTGACTGCAATATTGACTTAATATACAACAACAGCAACAACAACGTATTGTAAATTTCATTTTGCGCAATTTTTTAATACCTCAGTTATACCAACTATCCACCCACACTCAGTCACAAGCAACTATGAAACAACGAGCCACAACTTACGTAAAATCCTTCACTGACTTCATATCTTCGGCTACCCTCCTTATTGAGTCGATATTCAACTTTATTTTGAAATTCATAAAGGTTTTTGTAGTCATTCTCTTTGGTTAGGAAAGTTTTCTCACGGTTGAACTCCTTGGCAGCAGCATCCTTTAGCCAAGAAGCATAGCTTTCATTTATCAATTTATGGTAAACGGGTTTGCCAATTGCATACAGCAGGCAGCCTGTAAATGAAGATAATTTGTTTTATACTTGAGTTTTTTTTTTTATTCTAAATGCATAATAAATATGTTAAATTGGATATCCTTTTTAGATTTTTTTTTTTCTTTCTTTTTGAGAGTTAAATAAATTTTCCCAAAATAATTATGCATTGATAAGATGAGTTATGTTTGCGAAGGATAAACGAAAATGTGGCTTCACATTTTTTTTTTATTATTTTTTTTTATTTTTTTTTTTTTTTTCCTAAGGAAAGAAAAGGCTACTGCACACTTACTTTGTCGCCTCTTGGGTAAACCAGGATAACTGTAATTTCCTGTTGGTTGAATATCAAAGTTTGAATTTATGGAGTCTTTGCAATGGAATAGGCTGCAAGTAGAGAGTGAGAGAAAATAACTGAATATTAGAGTGTACCTTGTTAAAAAATATTTTGTTAAAAGAAAAGAATTATAAATGATTTCACTGTTTTATTTTGAATCGAATTATGAACAAATTTGTCGTTTATTTTTATCGGAAAAATAAAAAATCAGAAATTTAATCAAAAATTTCGAAATCAAAAATGGAAATTGTGGAAAACAAAAACCAAAATTAACTATTTCTCATAGAAAAAAATGTCAAAAATGGACTGTTGATCGTGATAAATAAAAAATTAAATATTTTATACAAATTTATTTGATGGAAGATATTACGAATCAAAAAATAGGAATACTTATTTCATTTAATTAATCAAATAAAAACCGAAATCTCAAAGCTTTCGGTATCTAAAGTCAAAAAATAAAAAAACACCTTATATTTCTTCGTGCTACCTAAAGGACACCCTAGCACACACACACACAAACACATACTCTCGCATTATTTAAATCATATTCAGCTTAATGACGGATAATGAATGAATTAAATGGCGTGCACAGGACTCTTGAACGATGAGCCACTCGACAAGGATTTAAATTTTATAAAAATGAAAATGAAGAACAAACGAACTCAAAAGAATGCAAAAAAAAGATTATAAATAACGCAAAACCAAAAGTAAAGTGCAAAGGATAAAAGATTTATTCATGAGTTATTATTGTGGCAGAGAAAACGGAATTTTGAATTTGCGTGTGAGACTGTGTGTGTGAATGAAGCAGGCCAAGCAGCAGCGCAAGGATATCGTATACAAAAATAATAACAGTGAAAAAAAACATCGCTTAAAAAAATAAGCCGGAAGCCTTTTATTTTTGCAGCAGCAGATAGAAATGGACGAAAAACATACGGATAAATGTACGTTCGGTCGGTCGGTCGGTCGTTCGCGCAAATGGCGCATATGCAAGTATGAATAAAATTTAAGTGGGAGAGCTACTGAGTATAATAATAAATTTAAATTATCCTTTTTTGTTTGCACATCCAAAGCAAGAGTATAAAGCGTTTGGAATTTAAATACGAGCAAAGTGAGAAATAAAAATTTCCACGCTAAATCCAGAAATTAAAATAACATCAAATGGTTTTATTTCTAGCAAAAAAAAAAGGTCAAAAGCTTAGAAAATAATTTTTTAATTACTTTACCATTTAAATAATAATCACGCAGTTAATTTTACTTTAAGAATATTTTTCATTTCTCATTGAGGCCATAAATATAAAGAATTAAATGTATTAAAAGTTATCAAAAAATTTCAGAAAAGCTGCATGAAAGTAAAGGCAGTTAAATGTCAGCATAAGTTTTTAATAGATTGATCATTTTCTGATAATGTAGGATAATTTATATATTAAAAATTTGCCGAAAAACGCAAATATATTTTGCCAAAAATGAGAGGAAATGGATAAAAAAATTCCTTCCAGAAACAGTAGTCATTACACTGTTATAAAAACTGTTACACTGTAAATAATCGTTATTTTCAATAATTGCAGTGTAAAAAAATCCAATGAAGGAAAAGACAAAATGAGAGTTAAATTATGCAAATGAGTTTTTTTTTTTCTTTTATATAAATGTGATATGATTTTTAACTTAATGATATTTATTTAAAAGTTAAAAATAATCGTTATTTTTGATTCCTATTTTTTCGCTCAAAAACAATTGTTTTTTTTTTTTTTATTTTTTTTTCGGTTTTTATTTAATACAACTTATTCAGAATTTTGGTTTCATATATATATATTTAGACCAAATATATATCTTATTTTATATTTCTAGCAGTGGGGGACCTTCAGGGCTTCATAGCTTTATTTTTTTGTATTGATCTAAGAAGATCGCAAATGAATTTTGTTCAGCACTTACTCTACACCATTCTTCGGCTTATGTGAAGTCTTAAGAAACTGTGTGATTTTTTGATGCTCGATATTGATTTATTTGATACTTATAGCCTTTTCCAAGATTTTCGATAAATTTCAACTTTTTTAATAGTTTTCGACTATTACCGATTTTTTCTATACTGTTTTGATAAATTTTTTGAAATGAATCGACTTTTTTGACGATTTTCGATAAGTTTCAACTTACTTTCTGATGTTTCGTATTTTAGCGACTTTCTCCTTCAACTTTCACGTTGTCGTTATAGCATGCCATTGAACACCTGATGCTGTTTTTGTATTTATCCCTTTCAAGACCAATGTACCCTTTTGGCATAATTTACTTCACATGTCAAAATCACTGTCATATTATTTTTTTCCCCGATCTGCTTTGCTTTTGTCTTATCGGCAGCTCTGTTTTCAGTAAGGAAGAACCAGTATAACGAGGACATCAAAATTGATATCAGTTTACCTTTGTGATCATATTAATAAGACCATAAACTCAAATGGGCCAACAATTTTTCTGTTGCCTATATTAGATCTCTTTATATTTATTTCACTTTTCTTGAAGAAAACCAGGAAATTTATTAAAAAATATACTCATTCGCAATTATAATACAATTAATTCATCATCTAAGGCATAAAATTATAACAAAGTTGTATATTCTTTCGAAAAATACGGTAACTCAGTTGACTTTCTTAGTTACGGAAATGATTTTCATATAAAATATTTCTGTCCTGGAGTATAAGTCTCATGTTATAAAGAGCTGCATCTAAAAAATTTTACTAGATGGTGCCTTAACTGAATATCACAATAAATGTTAAAAGTCTTAGGCTTTGTTACAGCCCCAATATATACCATTTTTCTTAAACGTGTAATTAAATACAATATATTTTACACTGAGTCCCCAACAATGAATAATATCTTAGCTACACTGAGTTACTATAGAAACTCAACTTTAAAATAAAACAATTGATTTTCTGTACATCTAATTTCGATTGGTTTATTGTTACTTACGATCGACGCGTGGCCAGCGCACGGGGGGGAAATAGCTAGCCGAATAATTCACCAAAATAATATCGTGAGAGGCGCGTGTGTTTATTATGTGTCCGCTGAGTTATCTTTGGATAAATGTAAGTAATGACGATATTTGCATTTTTATTATTCACAAATACAGATATTTAGGTATATATTTAGAATTGTGTTTCAAAAAGTCGATATATGTACATTTGTCGAAAAGATCAAAACATATTGAAAAGTCGATACATGGTATAAAATGAGAAATTCATTTTCGAAAAAACATCGGATAGTTATGTAAAAATTTAAAACTATAAGTTAACTATGTAACATCATAAAAAAAACAAAGCTTATCGAAAAATCAATAGTTTTCGGAACCATCAAAACTCCAAAAACAACCGAATATTGTCGAAAAGTTTGGAAAGACATCGAAAAATTGAAAAATCAATAGTTTTCGGAAACCATCAAAATACTCCAAAAACTAACGGATATAGTCGCAAACTAAAGAAAACATCGAAAAAATTTGAACCTTATCGAAAAATCTAAACCCATCGAAAGTTACCGAATATCTATCGTAAAACATCGAAATTTATCGAATGTGTCAAAAATTATCGAATACTATCAAAACTTACTGGTCAAATCGAACATTATCGAATGACATTGGAAAAACCGAAAATATGTCAAAAGACACCGAAAAAGACGATACTTTTGACATAATATTAAAAAATGTTGAAACTTGTCGAAAAATATCGATAAATTCAAAGAAACTATCGATAAAATGTTTCATAGAACATTGAAGTTTGGCTGTGATTAAAAAAAAGAAACTCCAAGATGTCGGCTATTTTAGACCTAAAAGGATATAAATCCTCAATTACTTGGTACATAAAATTTCACCCTAAACAAATATTGAAATTCTAAAATAACCTTTAGCTCAAAAAACAAAAGTTTATGCTTCAATAAAAACCAAACAAAAAAATTGATGAGAAAAAAATATTTGTTAGAACATGTGGCGATTTTTCCTCCGAAAAAACAAAAATACAAAAAAAATACAAAATTTGTTACCCCAGTTACAAAAGAGACGGTTGGACGATTATTTTTTTTATCATTTTTGGGCCAATAAAGTTCAAAAATTGTAACCATGAGCGCAACCAATTCTTCTCTGATAGTGTATCAAAGATAATTTAAAAGAAGAGTGGGTTGATTCTAAGCTTCCTTAGAAGTTTGTTTCAGAGCATATTTTTGAACAAATTTTAAAAGCATCATTTAATGGGAAAGGATCATAATTAAAGTTTGGATTTGAACAGAATAACTTTTTGATTTCATAACTCAAAACCTTTCCTTAACGCGGTGTGTGTTTTTTAACTTTTAAATGGTATTATATAATATAATTTGCTTCACATCCAACCACTCCAGCCACTTTCTCACACAACACACCCGGGGAATTTCTCTAAATCCTCAATTTCTCTATCCTCGAATAAACTATAAAGCCCAAATATACCCAAAGAGTTAATTTCAATAGTTCACCTTGTTTCTTGGCAATGCTCGCAAACAGGGCACTCTTTTTCTGGTGGACGTTGTCCGAAAATTTTTATATCCTTACCGACATAAGGAATTTCGCTATTTGGATCTTGTGCTGTAAAATACAAAAAAAAAAAGTTTTTAACACATTCTTATAAAAGAAGAACATTTCATTAACTTACGTGCAATTTCGAAATTCGCCATTGTTGCATTCAGTTCATTACGCGCCACGCAGTGATAGTATCCGAAATCATCCTTGCGCAAATTATTGATAGTCAAACGCATCGTTGTCTTAAAGCTGTGCAAGTAAAACCTTATTTAGTTATCAAAAAATTAAATAAAATAAAAGAGGAAATAAAAAGATTTTAAAAAATTAACTTTACCCATCAGGATACGATTCGATGCGATACTTCTCGCCAGGATCTAATATTTTACCATCATATGAGCGCTCCCAATAACGTATAGCCTCAGGATATGCCTCAACCTGTTGAAAAAAGAGTTGAATTTTGAAAATTTATGTTTAAAATATTTGCTAATCTACAAAGAATTAAATGGAAACTAACTGTAGCAGACAGACAATTCCTAAGAACTTTGTGCCACATAAAATGTAATTCAATTATTTCAATTGTTCTTGTAAATTCGACAAAAAATAAACCCTTGTTATGCAATGCAATTTAACAATTGAATAAAATCAACTGACAAGTGAGTTATCTAATGGACATTAAAACAAAACCCAATTTGTCATCTATCAAATAACACAGAGTAGCCTTTCGATTGTCGGTGATGGTAGTGCTACTGAACAGCACTGTACAATGGTGCACTTTTTGTGAAAGTCTTTGTGGTAATCATTTCACTTTTGGATGTCATTTATAGAAAGATATAAGACTAAGCGTCTTGAGAGAAAAGTCTATATGACTCATTTTTTTTGAGAAGCTCGGATATTGTATCTCTACGATTAGGTAGCCCTGGAATTTTCTAATACATTAATACACAATTTTTAAGTCGGTCAATACCATCTCTCAAGGTCAAAGGTATTTCACAACAGTTTGAAGAAAGCTGTCGACACAGGAATCTTGCACAGCTATTTTTTTATCCTGTAAGTTCAACCGTTATCAAAAAAAAACAAGGTCAAGGTCAAAGGCTGAAAATAGTTAATTTCAATATATTAGTTCCTATTAATTGACAATAAATATATTTGTCAAACGCTTATTTAAATCATCTGGTTTTCTATTTTGACCGGTCTTTTCGTATGAAACACGGTTAAATAGTGTGAGATCAAATTTTTAACCTTTGACCTTGCATATCTTGAAAACTTTTGATTACTTGATTAATGCACTAAACTTGCCTTTAGGAAAATTGTCTTATCTAAAACTTTTTTTAGGCGGAATTTCAGTTCAATTCAGTGGAAATTTTGTATATGAAGGATGATTTCTTATGCGTTTGGCTTTCAAAAATTGAAAAAAGAACAAAAAATTTGCAAAAATTAATTAAAATATTATTGAAAGCAATACATCAATTCCTGCCATTTACTTTTTTAAGAATATTTTATGTAAATGTTGCCCATAGCTAAGTCTGAGGTGGTCCATCTGTAAACTCCAATTTTAGCATATTTTTCCAGCATTTCGGCTGATATCTCACCAATTGCAGCTGTAATGTAGTCTTCCAGAGCTGAAATTGTGGCTGGCATGTCCCTGCATACGAGGAATTTCACGTAGCTTCACAAAAAATTATTTAGTGGGGTCAAATCGCATGATCTTGGCAACCAATGGACTGCTCTAACACGTGAGATTAATTGCTCACCAAACTTGCCTCTCAATAGGTCTGTGGTATCGCGTGCTATGTGGTATTGGGCACCGTCTTGTTGAAACCAAATGTGAACCAAGTCCAATTCTTCTATTTTGAGCAAAAAAAAGTCGGAATCATTGCACGTTATCTCGCTCCATTGACTCTAACGTTGCGATTTTCATTATTTTTGAAAAAGTACGGTCCAATAATGGCACTGGCCTACAAACTGAACCAAACATTGAATTTTTCAGGGTGCATTGGCAGCTCTTGAACTGCTTCTGACTGTTATTCAGCCCAAATTCAGCAATTCTGTTTGTTTGCGTACCCATTGAGCCAAAAATGAGCTTTGTCGCTGAAGAAAAGTTTTCGAAAAAGAATTGAATTGGACATTTCTCACAGAGCAAGAAATTTTGGTAATAAAATTAAATAATTTGCAAACGTTGTTCATTTACGGCAAAATGGCAAAGTTTAAAGAGCACTTTCAATGTTAACATATGTTATGAATCACACGTTAAATGTCAAAAAATTTACACTGAAAAAACAAATAGCAAAAAATCAGCCGTATGAAATTTTGTTTATGGAAACGTCATAGGTCAACAGCTGTGTATTAATATAAAATTTCACAAGTGGTCTCAATGTAACTTTATTCCAAAGTCATCATATACAATCCAACTGCAAACTCTAAATTTTTGAAGCAAAATCTAAGACCTCTACAACAAACTTTTAAAAATGACAAGAAGTTTAAGCAAAGAAAACTTCTCAGGAGAATTTTTCTTTTAAGTGAAATTGCTTAAATAATTTAGTTTTTTGCGTTTTTTTAATGAAATAAAATTGAGTCATATGAAAAATTACACATATTAAGGTGCAAGAAAAATTTCTCTGTATATTTGAACACAAAAAATCCCAAAAAAATTTGTACACGACTTAGCTAGTGTTTCACCGAGGCTACGAGGCAGCCTCGTTTTTGACTACGAGAACGAGGCGAGACCGAGGCGAGACCGAGGCGAGACGGAAAAATAAATTTTCCTCGCTTGACCGAGGCGAGGCGAGATCACACGGCACCTCGCCTCGTACTCGCCTCGGCCTCGCCTCGTCCTAGCCTCGTTTTCGAAACCAAGAGCGAGGCGCGTTTTGACGAAATCTGAACTCGTAAGAATCATATGCAGATTCAAAATATGAATGTAATTTTTATAATAAAATCTATATTTAACTAATATTTTAGTATTTTATTTTGAGTAAGCTACTTTGTTTTATTTTTAATGTGCTTCTTACGAGTTCAGATTTGGTCCAAGCGCTAATGCACAGAAGTGCTTGGATCGCATCAGCTTCTATGTGACTTCGCCTCGATTGATCAGTTAGGGAAGCATGTAAGGTAGAGCGGTTAAAAAAAAAAAACTTTTTGATTTTTTCACGATGTGTCAGCGGATTACAATAGCATTATATGTCTGGACAAGCCCCATTACTAGGATTCAGGTTAATATTGAAAACTGGATTAGCGCCCTTTGTTTTAAGTAAACAACCCATTTTCAAAAATCTTGATTTAAAAAATGCTGCAAGTTGTAGAGGTTATAAAATTTTTCAACAAAGTGGGTATGGTTTTCGAGAAACAATCGATCGGAGAAGTCAAATCCGTGATTGGTTTTTCTTCTTCTTCTTCGTTTCTTACAAAAAAATTGACAATTGACCGGACAAAAGTAAAAAAGTACCGATTTTCCACTTTCTAGCTCCAACACCTCAAATATTATGTTACCGTCGATATCATGGTACATCATTTTTAATGAACTGATATTCCCTTAAATGAATGCCGAAACCGCATATCATTATCTTATTTCAAAACAAAGATATCTGCATTTTTCTAAATTAGCAGACCTGATTTTTTTCGAATCGTGGTCGACAAATTTGCATATTAAGGTGATTCAATTTTTTTTTTGTTCCAAACAGTTATTATCAATCGGGGAATTCGAATCCATGATTAGTTTTTCTTCTTCTTCTTTTTTTCTTACAAAAAAATTGAAAATTGACCGGAAAAAAATTAAAAAATTCCGATATTGTACTTTAAAGTTGCAAAATCACCCCATATTATTTTGCTGCCATTCCCGTGTTACATCATTTTTAATGAACTGTTATTTGCTTAAGAGAATGTCGTAAACTGCATTACATTTCCTTATTGCAAACCCGAGATATCTGCATTTTTCCAAATTAACAGAACTGAACAGAACCAAATTAATTGAACTATTCTATAGATTTTTCTAAAATATTCAAAAATTCAAATTATGTCAATTTAGAAAAATGCAGATATCTCGGGTTCGAAATAAGAAAGTGATATGCGGTTTACGGCATTCTGTTAAGCAAATAACAGTACATTAAAAATTATGTAACACGGGATCGGCAGCAAAATAATATGGGGTGATTTTGCAACTTTAAAGTACAATATCGGAATTTTTTAATTTTTTTCCGGTCAATTTTCAATTTTTTTGTAAGAAAAAAAGAAGAAGAAGAAAAACTAATCATGGATTCGAATTCCCCGATTGATAATAACTGTTTGGAACAAAAAAAAAATTGAATCACCTTAATATGCAAATTTGTCGACCACGATTCGAAAAAAATCAGGTCTGCTAATTTAGAAAAATGCAGATATCTTTGTTTTGAAATAAGATAATGATATGCGGTTTCGGCATTCATTTAAGGGAATATCAGTTCATTAAAAATGATGTACCATGATATCGACGGTAACATAATATTTGAGGTGTTGGAGCTAGAAAGTGGAAAATCGGTACTTTTTTACTTTTGTCCGGTCAATTGTCAATTTTTTTGTAAGAAACGAAGAAGAAGAAGAAAAACCAATCACGGATTTGACTTCTCCGATCGATTGTTTCTCGAAAACCATACCCACTTTGTTGAAAAATTTTATAACCTCTACAACTTGCAGCATTTTTTAAATCAAGATTTTTGAAAATGGGTTGTTTACTTAAAACAAAGGGCGCTAATCCAGTTTTCAATATTAACCTTAATCCTAGTAATGGGGCTTGTCCAGACACATAAGGCTATTGTAATCCGCTGACACATCGTGAAAAAATCAAAAAGGTTTTTTTTTGAACCGCTCTAATGTAAGGCTATAAGCAAAACTGCATGATTGACAATACTGCATTGAAATTGATTTATTCTAATAGTCTTTCTAAGAACCGGTAAGGTGAAGTGAAACGCACAGGGTAATGCTACTATATAAATAAAAATCAATATATGTATGTTCGTTGCTAATGGACTCCTAACCGTTCAACCGACCGACGAAAGATTTGACATATATATGTTTTTTATGATTTGGGATGCTCCGTAATATAGTTTACGATAAATGGGTGATGCCACCCCCACATTAGAGAAAAACAGAATTCATCATATATTATCAACAACTTGATGCAGATTAATAAAACTTGGTATATTTATAAAAGGTAGAGGCATAACTAAGATTCAATTAATAAAATGGGCGGTACCATGCCTTCAATATAAGAAAAAAATTAACTTTATCATATCTCAATATCTATTTGACGTAGATAAATAAGATTTGTTACATATTTTGCTTATAGTTTGTAAAAGGTTCATAGCTTAGTTTGGCTTGAAAAAAAAGGCAATGCGTCTCCTTCCCATATAAGAAAAGAATTAAATTCATCATATCTCATCCAATTCACCAAAAATAAAAACAGATATTTTATTTTATTTCTTGAGGCTTGATCAGCCTATCAGCCTATCAGCCCTGATACACATATAATTTTTTATTTATTTTAATAAAAACCTCGCTTTTTTACCGAGGTGCCTCGGCCGAGAACGAGGCGAAGCGAGGCGAGGCGAGGCGAGGCGAGGCATGTGATGGCAAGATCTCGTCCGAGGCCGAGGCGAGGCGAGACTTAAATTTATAAAACGAGGCGAGACCGAGATCAACTGGAACCTCGCCTCGCCTCGGCCTCGGTGAAACACTAGACTTAGCCCAAATTTTATACAAAAAGTTGCCTAAGTTTTCAGAAAATGAAAGATCTTTCTAAAGAAAGATTATTTAAGATGAAATTTCATTCCTAAGCTTTTTTTTTTTTTTTGAGCTCAGATATTCTTTGTTGATTTTCGTTATTAATTTTTGTGCAAAATTTTTTTGTCCTCACCAGTTATTTTCATTTAAATTTAGGCCTAAGTTTCAAATTGATTTCTCAGCAAATTATTTGAAACTTTTTGGCAATTTCACACTTATTACGACTTATGACAATCCCTTAAAATTATAATTTTTTCAACTGAATGCACACTTTTAATGCTCTGCCCTCGACATGACATCTTTTTAAATGACCCACAAACTTGTAAAATTCAGCAAAAGGACCTACTGTTGTCACAATGATTGCTCATCTTCCCAGTTATTTCATGTCATAGCTGCAGTTGCGGATGTTGGAAAACATGAAAGATTTCAATTTTAGCTACTAATTGAATTGGAACTATTTGGGTGCTGCAACTGAGTTTTAATCAAGACTTTCAACACAAAACTGTTGCTCGTGATGATTTGCTAATAGAAATTGTGCTGTGCAATTCATTTTCATATCAAGAACGCAATAATCGACTGCAGTTGAAAATGTTTTTAATTGAATTTTTGTAACTTCTCATTGAAGATTTTAATATGTTGGAATTTTTCAAATTAAGTTTATTGTATGCAATTATTTTGGTCCGATTGATAATTTAATTATCGATTATTGTTTTAAAAGTTAAGAAGAAACAAAATTAAATATTCGATTAAAAATTTAATTTCGACATTTTCTATTGTATTCGGCAGAGATTGGCAATACATTTCGACAATATATGGATTAGTGACTATGTGCATTTTACCTTACTGGTTCATTAATTCAACCTATGAAATCAAAAAAAAAAATTTTCCCAACAATATATATTCGAACTAAAAGTCATACAATATTTCAAATAATATTAATTTTGTAAATATTTTTATAGTTTTATAACTTTTTTTATAATTTTTTTAAAAAAAAAAAACTTTAAAACTAAAATTTAAATTAAAAAAAAAACAAATAATTTTATGGGAAAATAAAACTCTACCAACAATATCAAAATGCGGAACATTGGAACCAATAACAAAAGAATAGGAAAAACAGAACTTCGTCTCGGCTTCAGCAGTAACGTGCTGGTTGGTAACTGGTACGAAAATCGTTTTAGCGGTAATACGGATAAAAATGCCATAACACCAGGTATTTATGGTAAAAGTAAATGCGTTGAGGGTGTGACCACTTACGATCAAAACTATCGAGTGAAATGGGATAGAAAGCAACTTGCAGAAGAATTTATCAATTCAAAGTCACAGGCATTCCGCACATGCCGTCATGTGTTAGGAACTCACATGAAGCCGGTGGATCATTATTTATTATTGAATAATATAAGCACTTCAAAGGATGTTAACTTTCGTATTAAACCAACGGCTGCTAGGCTGGGAGAAAAAATCACCACTAAAAGAAAATCTAAGGAGAATCTACTCATGAGTTGTAGAAGAACTACAAATTTATATTTAAAAAGTATTCCGTCAGTAGAAACTATATACAAACTATCGTACAAGCCGATTCAGTTACCGCGAAAAAATCGCAAAAGCGCACCAAGGTAGAAACAAAAAGAAATTTAAGTCTAAAAGATATTTTTTTAATGAATATTGTTGAAACATAGAGCATGCAAATATAATTCGAGTGAAAATTAATGAAGAATATGTTTTAGTAAAAATGTTTCCATTGAAAGTGATAAGTGCTAAAGGTGTTAATAGTGATATCTTTATTATTAGTTTTTGATTGATTTTGTCCACACCCAAGTAAAGATGACATGCCGATACCATATTCTTCCTTGTCAGCAAGCAGTCCATGAAAGAAAAACTCACTGATGTTAGATTTTCTTCGGGACAAGTAGTTCTGAAAATCAACAGATAAAACAAAATGCAACCCCTTCTGCCAAACAAGCGCCAGCAATACGAAGTGGATATTTTCGCTTAATTGGACAGTCACCTGATCATGATACCAATATGGACATTCACTCAACTTTGTTATATCTGGCAGTCTTCGTTCCTGTCAACGACAACGAAGCTCAAGATCTTTGGATCAAACGTGAAGGCAGCCACATTCTGAAAATTTGAGGGCCCACTACCGTCTTTAATGTCGAATACTTTACCAAATGCTGTGAAGGTCCCATTTTCATTGAAATCAAACGACTTACATGGAAATGGATTAAATATCACATTCAGAAATCCCAAACTTAGGAGCAGGAAGATTTTACTTAGAGCCTGGATCGGATCGACGATGATGAGGTTGATGCGCACACCTGTTCTTATGGCATTGCCCTGAAATCCCTTTTTTCAGATTTTAAACAACATTCCTAAGAATGTTAACAACATTTCAAATAATGTGTCCTAACGACTAACGTGCGTCGGGTATTAAGATGATAATTTGATTATTTGAGATTGATCCCATTTGAAATCCACTCTACTCCACTCTTCTCCACTCTACTCCATTCTACTCTACTCTACCCTACTCTATCTACTCTTCTCTTCTCTTCTCTTCTCTTCTCTTCTCTTCTCTTCTCTTCTCTTCTCTTCTCTTCTCTTCTCTTCTCTTCTCTTCTCTTCTCTTCTCTTCTCTATGATTTTTCTTTTTAAAAAGTAAATTAGTTTTTCAGTGGGCAATTGCGTGTCAAATTTCTTGCGCTCTTTCAAATTCAAGTTGAAAATAACAATAACTTAAATATCTCTATCAATTTTCTGAATGGAGTCATTTGTATAAAATTCTGTTTACATCATTGTGCTAATGAAACAACCTTGTCAATATCATTGTCAATTGTGAAAAGAAGTCAAAAAATCTCTTCTCACTCTAAAAAGCTTCTAATAACCAAAGACTAGATGTTGACACGCTGTCTAGAATCCAAAATGGAAGCACAACGGTGTTATTCTTATAATTTGTCTCTAAGAACTTCTTCATCGGAGCAGCTCTGAATACTTTAAGAACTATGAAAACAAACATTGCAAAGGCTCCCAAATAAATTCTCTCGAAATTACTCCTTAAAACAGATATCTTCTGAAATATGTACGATCCCAGAGGCAAATATGTTACACACAACATCGATGAATAGCTACATTCATTGTAGGCAGTAATGCACACAGCCACAACTGTAAATGCTTTCTACAAAGGGATGGCCACTTTTTAGGCAGCTTGCCCACATCTCTATATACAATGTGTAGCAAGAGAAAGGCAGATTGCCTTAAAACATCGCTTACCAAGTGCCTGTATAGTTTACCGAGTTGCCTACATCTCCACATACAAAATATGCAGCCAACAGGCAAAACCCCTTACATCTCCATATACAAATCAGACAAACTGCCTACAACTCCACACACAATGCAGGCAGCCAACAAACAGACTACCTACAACTCTATATACAAAGGAGGCAGCCAGGAAGCGGACTGCCTACAGCTCCATATACAAAGCAGGCAGCCAGCAAACAAATACATAAAATATCACAGTAACAATTTCATTTGTGAGACATACAACACAAAGGGTATAGCTTTTCATATATAAAAACTCAGAATACTTCATCGATTTGCCGCTGGGATATAATTGTCCACAGTAAAATTATGTAAAGCCTAAAATTGAAAACACTTTAAACATAAAATGGCATTTCGGAAAACCAGTGCGGCCAGTCCAACTAAGTCAAATATACTTAATGGTATATTGTAACAGTAAAAATAGCAAAGGACGCCTTTAAACACTTTTCGTTGCATACTCTTAGGCAATTTCCATGAAATTTTAAGAGAAGTTTTTCTCTGAATGTTCAATATTTATTATACGATTTTTATGTCAACTCATAAAATTAATTTTATAAATATTTTAACATATTTTTATTTTTTTTTTTTTTTGTAACAAAAAAATTTAAAATAACACTAAAATAAAAGATGGAACTCGAAAGGAAAAAGAAGTCCACCAATATTATTAGCATGCAGAAAAAAAATAAAGATCTCGAAAAACCTGAAAAACCTCCATCAGATCGTCGCTTCAGCAATGACGTACTAATTGGTAATTGGTATGAAAATCGTTTTTCTTATCAGACCGATAAACGCGCTATTACACCGTGCATCTATGGTCAAAGTGAATGCGCTAAGAATTTGACAACATACGAACAAAACTTCAAGGTGAACATGGATAAAAGTAATGCTATCGATGAATATGTCAACCTAAAGCAACAGGCATTCAGCATAAGTCGTTATGTATCAGAAACTCAAATCAAAATGATCGATCATGATTCGCTGCTAAAAAATATGACAAGTTCAAAGGATATTTATTATCGTATCAAACCAATGGCTGAGAAACTTGATGAAAATACACCAAGAAAGAAGCCTAAGGAGGACTTTTTAAAAAGTTATGGAAATGCTACAACAACGGGTTTTCGTCTTTGGAAATATTGTGAGGATATGCGTGAGCGTAATACACCAGTTGATGTATCGACTTATAAGAGAGAGTACAAAGCGATTCTTCCGCTACCGCGTGTAGAACGAAGAAATAAAGCAGCGCATGAAACTAAAATATAATAGGAGTCCATAAGGTTTTATTGTGAATACAATTAAAATAAAATTAGAATGAGAAAAAAACTAGATAAAAAATATGTAATTCTTACTTAAATCTAACATTGGTTTTGCTTTAGGTTCATATTTTGTGCCCGACTACTTTCGGCGTTAATTAAAGCATAATCTCATATTTTCCAAAATAAGTGCTGCGGGGAATTAACTATGCATATGAATTTTGTATGTTGCATATGAGCACAAACTAAAATTATGCTATTGGAGCTATGATACAATGGAGCTGAAGCACAAACATTTGCAATTAGTTGCAACAAAGTCATTCCCCATTGGAATATATGTAAGTGGAATGAAGTTCTATTCACATGCGGAACAATCGTAAGCAATGAAGTGTAGGACCTGCAATAACTTGTAATGCAGATGATCTACTTTCTATATTAGAAAAAGAAACAGTAACTCAAATTAAGCTTTTTTATATTTTTATGGTAAAAGTAAAAAAAAATTAATCAAAATTCGGTTTTCAATTAATATAGCCATTTTTAAGACGTTGCAAAATTAGTGCTAGGATGAAAATTGATGAAAATATTTAATTTAATGCCAGAAAGTTTGTTTCGATTTGGGTTACCTCTGTAGTTAATGGCAATTTCGTGGAGATTCACTCGAAAAGTAAATTTTAAAATATTTTAAGGACCAAAATGTAAAGGTAAGAAAGCTATTGATTTCCCGCTCAGCATGCAACGTTTCATAAACCTTTCAGAAATCTTTCATATAAAATATTTCAAAGAACTTCGATATGCTTCGTTTGACTGAGTTTCATATGTAGAGATCAGATTTCTCACTCGGCATGCAACGTTTCATAAACCTTTTAGAAATCTTACACATATAATTTTACAAGAGATCTCGATATGCTTCACCTGACTGAGTAATATCGGTTTTAAGTCACCCGAGAAACCTATTTTTTAATTAAAGTTGCAGTTTTTGTTTTACTTGTCTTACTTGTTTACCGAGTCTTTGACTCGGACGGAAATTTTCATGTAACTTAATTTTTATGATATTTCCATTTTTGCATTCTTAGCTCATGAAAGAAAAGAAAGAGAAAGTTTGTTTCGATTTGGGTTACCTCTGTAGTTAATGGCAATTTCGTGGAGATTCACTCGAAAAGTAAATTTTAAAATATTTTAAGGACCAAAATGTAAAGGTAAGAAAGCTATTGATTTCCCGCTCAGCATGCAACGTTTCATAAACCTTTCAGAAATCTTTCATATAAAATATTTCAAAGAACTTCGATATGCTTCGTTTGACTGAGTTTCATATGTAGAGATCAGATTTCCCACTCGGCATGCAACGTTTCATAAACCTTTTAGAAATCTTACACATATAATTTTACAAGAGATCTCGATATGCTTCACCTGACTGAGTAATATCGGTTTTAAGTCACCCGAGAAACCTATTTTTTAATTAAAGTTGCAGTTTTTGTTTTACTTGTCTTACTTGTTTACCGAGTCTTTGACTCGGACGGAAATTTTCATGTAACTTAATTTTTATGAGATATTTCCATTTTTGCATTCTTAGCTCATGAATTCCTGTGGACAATTTCCCCTCTTTCCTTTTTTTGATGGCTAACTTAAATTTTGAGTAAAACATCTCAACACACATTTCCTAATAGGTAGGCATTTGAACACATCCACGACCACACACACACACACACACGCACATATGAACTACCACCAACTGCATTTCGTAACTGCCTGCCGAGGCCATTATTTAACGATTAATTGGATGCCCTGTAATAAATTATTCTAGCGTACAACCCAACGCATTAAACACAAATACATTTCTGCACATATTGGATCGCCTGACCGAACATATTCATCTTGATACTCTCAAGAGCAGAGTGGACCAGTGGCCATTCTGTACACGAAATTAAAAAATAATATTTTACTATAATCTTAGAGACTGAGTCTTGTCGGCCTCAAGTTGAACGACACTAGCGGGTGGGAAAATTCAATTAAACGCAGTGACAACAACAATGATTGGTAGTCGATTTAAGCAGTCAAGTTAAATTTAAGTTAACTCGAGTACATTTTATTCGTTGAATGCTGTTTTGTACTTTAAGGAATTTAATACTAGATAACCATAATATTAGTTCTGTGACCAGCGTTTCGTTTATTCTTGCAATACTGTCAAGCTGTATTGAAATGCTTTTTTAAAATTCTTTTGGATTTTCCCATATTATATTTACTTTAGTAGTATTGCTTAGTGTACCATCCCCGAAATTCCCGCTCAAAATAAAAGAAACGTCTAGTATTCCTTCACTGTGAAAGTGAATTTCATATTTCGTATAAATATTTGAAAAAAAAAACGCTGTTACACGCGTCTTCGAACATTTTTTTCTTGAAAAACATCCAAAAAGGTAGTAGCACCAATAAAAAAAACTACACTTTTCGCTATGTATAACGTATTTCATTTAAAACTCAGAACTTAAAATTAACTCACTTAAGGGGTAAGGCGACAGTAGAGGCGTAAAAAATAAGAAAATTTTGAGAATTTTTTTCAACGGGACAGTAAAACTATGGGGCCGTCCATAAATTACGTGAGTCAAAAAAGGGGGAGGGGATCCGGCAAAATCTCACGTCGAATTTTTAATGCAGAGAATACACATTATTACAGCAGATTACATCTAAAAATTATAAAGAAAGTCTCACGGAAGGGAGGGGAGGGGGGTCGGAATTCTGAAAAAAAAAAAAAGCCATCTCACGTAATTGATGGACGTCCCCTAATCGAAGGTCGGGAAAAAGTACTTATTAAATAAAATTTGAAAATTAGAAAATTAGAAAATAATTTCGAAGCCGTAGTGAACAAAATTTCGGAAGTGCAGCCTTTCCCGAGGAGACTTTTTTTTAAAGGTGTGCGGCCGAACACCTAGCGCCTGCAATTTTAAAGCTTGCATAAAAAAATTCACTGGATTGTACATACATATATATGAATAGCTTGAGAAGTATAAAGGATTTTTCCGATATCTCGAATCCTGCACAAACGATATGTATTTTCAAAAAAAAAATTCGAAATTTCCAAGAAAACTTCGCCATGACTAACATAAAAAAAATCTATGCAATATAAAACAAATATCCTTTATACAATCAAAATTTTAAGTCAATCGGAGAAAAATTATCCGAGTTATGTATCCGGCCAACTTGAAAAATGTTGTTTTGACAAAAATGCGTTTAAAGTTTTCAGCTCAGACAAGTATGTTTTGGCAGTTTGGCAACGGACCGTCAATATTCAAAATTCGAGTTCTTATATTTTTTTTCGACATTACCTTTTCAGTATGTCGTTTTTAATCTACTTAGGCATCTTTTAAGTCAATAAAAAAAATCGATTTCAGAAAATTTCTATTATGACCTAACCCCTTTACAAATCTTCTTAAAACAGGCACAATAATTTTGTTTTTAAAAAATTACTTTGTTTTAGAGACAGATAACACTAGTTTACAAGAAAAAAGATCTGGTTTCTCATAGACTTTTTTCCATGTGCTTTGGGGCGTATACTCCAAAAATGGCAATCATTTTTTTTTCTTCATCATTCGTTTTCGAGACATCCCCAAAAAACCTCTTTTTCGGCACTTTTTTCATTTATTTGGCTATATCTCGATGAATTTTTTTTTTTTTCGACTCAAAAACACTTCTCAGCACTCGAAAGATATTTTTATTCCCTTTCTAATGATATACCCTCTGCTTGAATCGGATTAGATTTAATGGAGTTACAAGCGATCAAAGTACAATAGCTGACTTTTTTGGATTTTTTTTTAAAAATAACTAAATTTCAATTGCTTCATTTGAATGAAAATTTTTTTTCTTTTTCATTATTTAAGAATTAAAAATGAAAGACGACTGACTCTTTTGCAAATATTTTGAGTATAGTTTTGCGAAAATCGGACAAAAAATGTAGAACTTATTCGAAAAAACAGTAAAAAACTTGCAATTAAATGACAAAGATAACAAGTGGATCAATTTAACTGGTAATTACCAGTTACTTACCAGGTTTGTTGAATAAAAAGCATTGATCAATTTATAAAAGCTTATAGAATTATTGATCTTTGCCTGAACGAAGAAGTTCATTGTAACATTATTTTTTTTATATTGCTAAAAGTATTATTTACTGGACAAAAAAAGATTTTTTCTCCAAACTTAAGGAACATGTTGCGGGTCTCAAGCCCTGATCTATTCATGTTTTTCATGTTTTCCGATGCGGAATGTAGCAACTTCAAGTAGGTAAGAAAAAAGATTTTTGAAGAGAGATTTAACAAATAATACAGAAACAAAAATGGAAAATATCCCCACTTTTGAGCTAGCGCATTTCATTTATATTATATTTATTGCATTCTTAAATAAAAATTCATTTAATTTATTTTGTCGCCTTCAAAGTATGGCCCACTGCTTGCAATACAAAACCTACAGCGCATGATCTATTCCTCAAAACATTAATATCAAAGAATTTGCCTTTATGGCTTCATTCGACTTGCAGCGCCTTCGGGAATATGAAAAAGTCAGACGGGGTCATATAAATCAGATGAATGTGTTGGATTTTTGGCTTAAAGCTCTTGTGATGGTGCATCAATGGAATATCAATTTCGCATTTGGAAAATTTTCTTTACAACATCGTAGCATTATGCACTTTACCACAAATTTTCGAAATTTTTGTAATGAAAAATTAATGAAAACAAATTTTAACACAACATTTTTAACAAAAAAAAAGTGCAAAAAATTGCCCTTTAACGCTAGTTTAATGAGAATACTACCTCAAAAGCACATAACCCACATGCACACCTTCAAACAGTGGAAAACCCAACACTTAATTGAAGTAAAATTAAGTACTCGTACCTTAAAAAAGGGCCAAAAAAAAAGGGGCAACAAAACAACGATTTGAATATCAGATGCAGCAACAATTCATTAATTACGAATACACAACAGCAGCAGCAACACACGATAACAGCAACTAATTTAGAAATATGGCTCATTTGTATTTTTCATTTAATACAAATGTTTGTCTGTATATGTTAGCATGTGTGTCTAATATATGCGCGTGTATGTGTGTGTCTGTTACAAGATATGTAAATGTACAAACACATGTATGGTATATGTATGTAAATGCATTACAGGATATTAAATTATTATTTATATTAGGCCCATTTGTATTAGATGCTTTTATTAATAGCATTACTGTTGCTGTTGTTCCTGGTGCTCTATTGCTCTTGTTGGCAACGACGGGTTTGTGTGCTTTGCTGCCAACAACAACAACAACAACAACAACAATAACATTGTGTAATGATAAATTATAACAAATATTTATTATTGTTATTATTCTTGGTCTCATTTTCATTTCAGTCCAGGGAGCCAATTGAATGGCATAATTTGTAAACAACAACATTAACAATAAAAATATTAACATAAAACACTGGGCAACATGTTTTTTCTTTCCCATTCAATAGTTGCAATAATAAAACGGAGATAAATTCGGGGGAATTTGATGACAGTGCTTGTAGCAATTTCAATGGAATAATTTCCTATCATAAATTGCAGTTATGAAA
The DNA here is from genome assembly GCA_949775025.1 of Tricholauxania praeusta. Classification (NCBI taxonomy): domain Eukaryota; kingdom Metazoa; phylum Arthropoda; class Insecta; order Diptera; family Lauxaniidae; genus Tricholauxania; species Tricholauxania praeusta. The sequence goes on along the minus strand of OX459031.1, from coordinate 23,011,855 downwards.
ATATTTTGTTAAATAATAAAAGCTGATTGCAAATTTATGCTCAAATGGTAAAATTACAAATTTTAAACAAACAAATCAATATACTAGAGATATTTCAATTTTTCAACCAATGCCAATTAACTTTTTGCTTGGTAAAACATTTATAAATATTATTTTATTTAAAAACGTATTGGGAAAAAAACAAACATAATGCGTGAATTTAATGATGTTTTGTTTTGTTAGCATAAAAATTGTTAAAAAAGTGAAAAAATTCGATAAATTCGAAAAAGTCATTTTATTTTAAAATTGAAAAATATTGCAAAAATCGAAAAAATGCGAAATTGTTAAAAAACTTGAGAGTGTTGGGGTGGTCGAAAAAGGTTGAAAAGCAGTAAAAATCTCGGAATTGTCAAAAAGTTGAAAATTTTAAAAAGTTGAAAAATTAGAAGAAATTCATAAACGTTGGAATTTTGAATAAGTGACTGTTCCTATATTACATTCTGCTCTTTCTTGAACATTTTTGACCCCCCCCCCCCCTCTCCCCAATTAATGCGACATTTTGTTAGGTTTTTTTTTTGGAATGTGAAAGCTTACGACCCATTTTTTTAGTAAATAATAATTTTCCACGGTAGGTTTCAACCCGTGTTGGCGAATTGACTCTTCACCTTGGACGCCGAATATGCTCAGATCGCAACAGCAATTACGCTTTTTGCATTTCGATACACAAGCACGAAGTGTGTTGAAACATTTTTTGTTGCAAACGGCGGCGCTGTTTCATATTCTTCCGTATTGTTTGGTATTCCCAGCGGCAAATGTGTTATAGACAACATCGATGAATAGTTATACTCATCGTAGGCAGTAATGCTCACAACTCCAGCCAAAACTTTAAATTCTTTTTACAAAGGGATGGCCGCTTTGTAGGCAGCTTGCCTACATCTCTATATACAATGTGTAGCAAAGGAAAGGCATACTGCTTTAAAATATTGCTTACTAAGTGCCTGCATATTTTATTGAGTTCCCTACATCTCCACATACAAAATATGCAGCCAACAGGCAAAACCCCTTACATCTCCATATACAAATCAGACAGCAAACAGACAGACTGACTACAGCTCCATATGCAAAGCTGGCAGCCAGCAAGCAAATAAACAAAATATCACAAAGGGTATAGCTTTTCATACATGAAAAATCAGAGTACTTCATTAATTTGCCGCTGGGATATTTCGCAAAATAAAAAATTACAAAAACAATAGAATCGATAATGAGCAAAATGTTCATCAAATTTATGTGAGAGCTCATCATAATTATAAAGGAGACAGTATAGTTAACTTTTGTTTGGGATGGTCATTTCTGCTTTGTTTCAATAAGTTTGAAGTTTTACATTTTATCTCCACAACAACGTCTTGTCAAATATCAAGCGTCTCGTTCAATCACTAATGTTGGATTTAGAAGCTCGTTGTTTTGCACGTTGTTCATAGCTGCACGTACGCGGTTCAACGAAGATGTTAACGAAAAACGTGGCAACGTTCCTACAATGAACTAACAACGTACTGAAATCAAAGATTTTTACCTCGTTGTTGTTACATATTTTCAACTAACAACGAACAACGTGTATAAAAACGGATAGAACATTTAAATCTTCGAACTTGTACAGTGACGAGCTTTGAATTATTTTTGTTTTTAAAATGATTGAGTTAAGAAACTTACCACAGTAATTTATTTTTAATTTATATAAGTTCCATATTTAAAGAGAATTAATTCAAAAAACTACAGTGTGGCAGATGAAAAAATAATGGACAATTTTTTTAAATTTTTTTGCATTTCATTGCATGCATAAATAATGCGACCAAGAATATTTTTATTAGATTGAGAAAAAAATTTGTGGTATTAAATTAGATGTTCATGAGATAAAATTGTTTCTCTACACATGATATCTTTTTTAATTATGAGTGGATTAATTATTTCATGTAGTTCTATATATGCTTCGTTTTAGACATTTTTAAATAATTCCTAACGTCATTTGGTTGTAGTCACAGTTCATTGAGTAAATTAATGTGCGCCAGCTGTGTTTTTTAAGAGCCCAATCCTTCCATCACAATCTTTTTTGCTTTCCTTTTTTTTCTCAGTTAAAATTGCCGCCACGGCAAATAGTACGTCATTTTCCATTTTGGAGTAAACACCGAACTTTTAAAAAAAACGAGCGTGCAAATACTTTCGCCGTGTTCGTTGTTTAGCATGCACTTTTGTACGTTCATCGAACAACGAATAAAACAACGAGCATTTTTACGCTCAGTATTTCTATGTTTTCGTTTAGTCAGTGTTGCGTACTTGTTTTCGTTGATGTAAAAGTTTTGGGCTAAGAAAGTTTGTCCAATACTTTATGTTCATATCGATTCGATAGTTTTGTACCATTCTGTGATATATTTATTGCTAAAGTTACAATTTTTAATGTAATTTTTTTAAATTTATGTTTGTTTTTTCAATATTTTTTAATTTTTTTTCTGTTTTATAAATTCACGCTTAATAGACACAAAAATTGACGCACATACATTTTTCATAAAATTTTAACTTTGCATATTAAACATTTCAGTGGTTTTACTGCTAAAAATGTAAAAAAAAAATGAAGCTTAACATACGAGTATATTTTAAAGAATTTTTATATTTTTTCAACGTTTTAAACTAGTATTTTTTTTAGTTTCTGAATGACAAATTGGTAAATACATAAATGTTTTTGTTGTAGCATGAGAATATTTCACTACACAAGTTGTTTTTTATTCTACTTTAGATTTTTTATATCTTTAGCAACACTTACCAAACATTCCAGTGCAGCACTATGTCCATATTCAGCATAAATCATATCTCTATAAATTGAAATCATTGGTGCGACTGTTGATAAAAAGAAAAAGTGAAAAAATAAATGATAGCAATTTGAATGATTTTTAAATAAAATTAAATTTTAAAATATCTAGAATAAATTGAAACAAATCTTATGCATATGTTACAGTAAACATTATATTAGACTAATTCTATTTTTAAAAAAATATATCATTTTTTTCGGACACAATCTTTCAGCTAACGATAATGACTTTTAGACAGTTCAATTAAAACTCAAAAAAAAATTTTTTTTTTTTTTCGATAATTCCGATATTATGCTCTCTATGTGAGCACTCATGCCATTAAAGTTGCTGCTATAAAAATCACATTATCTTCTTACTTCTGAATCGAATTGCCTTTTTAATTTCATATTAACGAGATTTATTAAAAACCCACCACATAAAATTGTCGATGGCAATAAAAACTCCTTACTGCCATGTTGTCTTTTTTGAAATTTATAGCAAGTCGTATGACAATTTATTGCCACAGACAACAAAAACATCAAATGAAACGAAGACAAAAGCAAATTTTGAGAAAATTAAAAATCGGCAGGAAAAGGAGAGGATAAAATCGAAATGAGAAAAAACTCATAAATAAGGCAATTAAGTCGAGAAAATTACAAGTGGGAATTGCCGGCATTGCGAATGTGAATAATAAAAAAAAACGCTTTTGCGTACGCGTACGCACGCGTTGATACTTACACTGCACTTCGACCAAGTATGTGGCATTTGCCACCGGTGGAATCCCATTATCGGCATAACAAGTATATGCTGCCATTTGATGGCGAGTGATATTGCGAAATTTCAGAAATTGACCGCTCACTGAAGACACTGTAAGTACATTAAGGGAAGTGACAGAAATGTATTATAACAAAAATTGTAGCATGAAAGTTGAAAAATGGTAGCAAAAGTTAAAAGTGCAGTAGCAAAAAGTAATAAAAATTAGTGAATGGTAGCAAGGTATAAAAAATGGTAGTGAAAAGTGGTAATAAAAATAGCAACAAAAGTCAATAATGCAAAAAATATTTAAGAAAATAAGAAATAATAGTTTAAATAACTGTGAAAATAGTACTTAAAAAAATATTACAGAAATAGTAGTGAATATAAAGTTAAACTGCAAATCTTAATAAAAAAAAATACCTTAAGCAAAAGGTACCAAGAAAAAGTATTAAAAAAAAAGTAGCTTAATACAAGTAGTACTGCATCTGCGCACTCTACGCATTTTCACTTACTTTCTGCACCATTAATATTAATGGTGCGACCGTCATCTCGTCGCCATTCAACATGCGGCACAGGATTCCCCGTAGCACCACAGCTGATGTTCAGTGTCTTGCCTTCTTCGACAATCACAGTGCGTTGTATGTGCGGTGCATTGGCATCTGCAGAGAGCAAAAACAAAAGAAAATGTTCATTGAAAGTACCAATTTTGAAAAAAAAAATTATAAAAGTAATAGCAACAGCATACAGTGGGGCAATTTTAATTTTATTTGATTAAATTTGTTGATCACAATTGTAGCAGAATTTTTTCAATTGATAAATAAAAACATTCTAAAAAGATGGTTCGCTTTTACTCTATGTAAATACTTAGATATTCCAGAAGGTAATTATTTCATGTTTCTTAAATTTTTGGCGAAATGGCATTGGCTCATGGCAAATCATTGCACATTCCTTTGAGTTACAGCCTAACAATTTCTTCTCTTTTTGTAGAATGATTCTACGTTTTGATATTTAAATTTTTACAAAGTTTTTATAAAGCTACACCACGCATAAGAATAAATATGAGAAATGAACTTACGATCGATGTTCATGTAAATTTTTAAGTCGATTAAATGGGTTTTTATTTAACGAACATTTAGGGAACAGCGACAATATGATATTATTTACTTCGTATATAGCGTTCTAAAGGCTTATCGGAGCGGTTTTGTTGATGTTGTGGGTCTGTTTAAGTTGACGCTCTATTCTTACAATGCAAACATATCGAAAAGTTTCTTTTCAATCACAATGTACAATGCATCATTGTGAATTATTAAATAAAAAATTCCATTTGTGAAATTCACTCCCTGAATCATTGAATGACGTCAGAACATTCAAAAGTTAAAATGCGTTTAAGTTTTGATAGCCATTCCCTGATATGCCTTCAATATAAGCACATTGACCTCTGTTGTCATTAGTTTCTTACATTACACTAAAAAAGAGCTAGGTTTCTCATAGGCTTTTTTCTATATTTTTTTGGGGCATAGATTTCAAAAATGCTAACCATTTTTGTTCTCAGAATCATTATCGAAATATACTCAAACAACACTTTGTTTGTTCTTTTTTTTTTTTCAATAATATTGTCCTTTTTCCAACAATTTATGTGGAGCGAATCAGGCGATCGAAGTTCAAAAAAACGTAATATCATCGAGTATAATTTTGCCCAAATTGAAGTTATTGAAAAATTAATGCAAAATTATAATTCTTTTTTTCTGTAGGGAAAAAATAAGTTTTTAGACCGAACAAACTTTTTTTCGATATTCAAAAGACACAAAAAAATTTTAATGTAAGACTACAGCAAGATATATAAGTAAAAAGAAGAGTTCAATGCCATTTTAATGAGCTTTAATTTATGTAACAGGAATTCACAGTTTACAGTGGCTTGAAAAAATTATATATTTAATAATCCCAAAAAATCTAATTATTTGTTAGAACTAATTGGATTTTAATCGAATTTACAGTCAATTGCAGTAACCGATATTCATGTGAAATTTCAGAAATGACAATAAATATAACAGATGGCGCTAAAAATGTGCATATAAATGTGCACTTTGTACAAGTCGTTCAGCAGAACCCCCATGGCTCAAGTTTAGAGCGGCTGTCCACATATAATTCATGGAATGGTCGGGGTTCGAATCGCATTACAAATTAACCAAAGACTGGTCTGATGAAGTTATGTATATATGTACATATGAATATGTGTATATATGTGGTAATAGCCAAAATATATGTCATCAATTACCAGGTTAAATTGTTCCATTTGTTACCTTTGTTTTGTTTGTTATGAAGCATAAACCGATTTGTGAAATTTCACATGAATATTGGTTACTGCAATTGACTATAAATTCGATTAAAATTCACTTAATTAATAATATTCAGTCGACTAAAAACAAATTAAAAATTTCTATTTGTAAGAACTAAATCTTAATTTTTTTCAGCAAATTTTGGTTGTGAATTAAAAAAAAGTTATAAGCAAAAAAACTTTCTTTTTTTTCCAAAAACGACCATGAGAAGAACCAATGCGGCGCCATGAATTTTTCACCGGTCAAAAAATTAAAGTCCCTCTAAGCTTTCAGACCCTTTCGGGCTAACTTCTTTTTTTCCACTATACTATTCGACACTGCCTAACACATATATCCCACATTCTATGAGTAGTTTTTGAGATATTCCTAAGAGAGCAAGACTTCAGCACATCTTCCCAAGATCCAAAAATTCTTATTACCAGAAACACTTTTTTTCCCCACTGATTTAGTAGGGTATAAGTTCAGCTATATTGACATTTACCAAAAGAGTGCTAAATTCAGCACATGGAGACAAAATCATGGAAGTAATCTTGAAAAAAGAGGCAATTCGACAAATGAGTTTGACATCTTCCGAGCACCAAAAAATGGGTAGTTTTCGAAACATCGATGTAGTGTCTTCATTTACGTTCAATTTCGATGGAATTCGGTTTTATTTAGTTGCCAAATATTCAAGTATTTAAATGTATTTCATCTCAATTTCAATCGAAAATAAAGCCAGTATTTATTTAAATTACTTTAATTGTGTACATTTAATTTGGTTACTAGGAGGGGGTCGTATTTTTGTGACAGATTAAGAGGAGCTCTAAAAGTGGGCCGTTTTCTTTATCAAGCTTATCTGACGAAATATCATTAATGGTTAATAAAAATTGAAATTTCTTCTTGAGAACATTTTTGCTGTCTTTTTTTCACAACAAATTTTCTACCTAAATCTACCCACAGTGCATTGGAGACGCTGTTGCAAAGAAAAAAAATCACTGCAATTCGAACATTGCAAGCAAGTCGTTCGTGATCAAATGCAACATTAACGCTTAATGAATGTCTCAATGATGTTACACAACGGCGGACAGTCAAATGAACAAAAGGACAGATTGCCAAACTGAAGAGTAGTCAGACATAACTCATTTAATGGCTGCTGCACACACACTTGCAAAGCGTGCAATATTTTCTAATTAACAAGAATAGAATCCTTTGTTGCCGTCTCTTGCTCCTTCAATCCGCGTCACGCGCTCATGCAGCGTTGTCGCGACATAACATAAAACGTGTTCACATAGATTTTCACTTAATTGACTTTAAATGAATGTCCCGGCTTATGGTCGGTTAAAATGAGCAGGTGGGTTGTGCTGGTAAAATTTTATTGTGGGTTTCCATTTTCGCATAGTTGACTGATTCTTGTTAGCGAGAAAGTCATTGAAAGTTTTCTCATTAGCAATTACTTTAAAATGGACTAAAAAAAAATATGGTCAGTGATGAAAGTTTTTATGAGGGATTTATTGAATATAAAGCATATGTTGGTACTTAACGATAGAAAAAACTGACAAGGGTATTAGCTTTTTTGTGCTACAGATAGTAAGTGCTAGACTTAACGAAAAGGATTACCGGGCGTATGAGTGATATTTTCATGCATTTTTAATGATGTGTAATGTTGAATAGGATATTCTTTAAAGCGTTAACCCCTTACCATCCAAATAATTTTAGCCAATGAAAATATTGGAATAAAGCTTACATTTAAGCTCTCTGTTTGAACTTTTGTTGATGCAGTGGTTCATTTAGTGATTAACGAAATCACAGAGCTTACTAGCATGGCGGCATAATGGGGCCTACTAAACTATTTTGCGGTATGATAAATATATGCAAATACTTCTTCAAAAGGCAAAACATGTTGCAATCCTCAAGCTTACCGAAATTTGAACAAATCGTAATAGTTCTTCATTGATTTTTCAGCATAACAAGAACTATTTCGATGGCGCTTTCTTTCCACTTTCAAAATTTAACAAAACTCTAGCAAATAATTACGTTACACTGGGCTAAAATACATTTTTTTTTTATCAAAAACTTTTTTTTACCACAGACATAATGAGATATACCTAGCTGCTGGATTAAAAAAAAACTTGAAATATATTGGACAGTCTAATATGTTCGACTGTCCGTTATATTTGAAGTTTCTTTAAGCAAGTTTTAGTTTTACCGAGTATGGCTTACCACCTTCCAATATATTACTCAGACAGATACAAAATTAGTAGATTTACAAAAAACTAGTAGACTTACAGTAAGTTAGTAGAGTTACAGAAAATGAGTAGACTTACACACAAATAGTAAACTTACAGAAAACTAGTTAACTGACACAAAATTAGTAGACTCACAAAAAATTAGTAGACTTACAGAAAACTAGTAAGCTGACACAAAATGAGTAGACTTACAAAAAACTAATAGACTTACAGAAAATTAGTAAACTGACACAAAATTAGTAGACTTACAAAAAACTAGTAGACTTACAGAAAACTAGTTGACTTACAGATAAAAGCAAGTCTAATATGTTAGACTGTCCGTAATATTTGAAGTTTCTTTAAGCAAGTTCTAGTTCTGCCAAGTGTGGCTTACCATCTTCATATTTACTACCAAAAAGCTAGAAGACTTACAGAAAACTAGTAAACTGACACAAAATTAGTAGATTTACAAGAAGCTAGAAGACTTACAGAAAACTAGTATGCTGACACAAAATGAGTAGACTTACACAAATCTAGTAGACTTACAGAAAACTAGTAAGCTGACACAAAATTAGTAGACTTACAAAAAACTAGTAGACTTACACAAAATGAGTAGACTTACACAAAACTAGTAGACTTACAGAAAACTAGTAAACTGACACAAAATGAGTAGTAGACTTACACAAAACTAGAAGACTTACAAAAAACTAGTAGACTTACAGAAAACTAGTTGACTTACAGACAAAATCAAGCTTGATACTCCACTAAGAGAAATGAAATTTATCTATGCCGTTTTACTTTTAAAATATGATTTAGAGATATTGCAAGTCTTAAGTAAAATTGCTGCATAATAATGTTGAAAACAATTAATATTTCATAAAATTAACTTAAATTTAAAACGCAACGCTGCTATTTAGTTTGTTGGAAAAAAATAGAACAGAAGTAAAATTTCTCGGACAGCTGTCAAAATATATGAATGCACGTTTCAACATTTAAAGTTGCATTAAAGTCAAGCTGTCATTGCCATAAAAACCATGACGTACATGCATAAGGCCTTTTTCCACTTTGTGAAGATAGAACTCTTTTCAAACGTCACACCCACTGAAACGTTATACCCACTCAAACGCGTTACACCCAAACTCATTACGCAACAAATTACTAATTGCAAAAGGAGCAACATTTAATTTTAGCAGCAGCAGCATGCAGCCGCCACATTAAACATGCAACAAATTGCAAATTTCGCGCATTGTACTTGCAGTAACTGTGCCAACTACCATCGTACGACATATACAGATGTACTTTTACAAGTGTTGCTGCCAGTCGCCATTCATGTGCTGCACAAAACTGCAGTGGAGTTTTTTTTTTTTTTTTTGGAAAGCAGCAGCGTTGCACTCCGTCGCTACCACTGTTACTGGCAATCGCTTTTGATTAAATTGACTCACTCACCTGCTATGGACGGCGGTATGAGGAGATCATTTGCAAAGCTGCCATTAAGCAATTGCACTTTCCATGCATTGATACCGGGTATGCCGGGGGTGCCATTAGTACCAGATTTACCAGGACGACCGCGGGGACCAGCGATACCTGCAAATATGTAAATGAATGAATGTTAAAAAAAAATAAGAATTTGTGAAAAGAGAAAAATTGTTGGCGATAGTGTTTTTTACAATTTAACGAAATGTATATTTCGCATTGCAATATATTAAAAAGTGCTACAGTGGGCAATATGTAGGAAAATATTTTGAAAATTTTACAATTTTTTATTTTAAATAAACTTCTAACAATATAGTTTTATGTGTATTTGAATTTTTGACAATTTTCTCCAAAATAAAATACAACAAAAATAGACGGTTTTCATTATTTTATTTATCTCTGGTTTTAAAAAAACTTTTTCATTTTTGTCTTTCACATCAGTTTTTACGCATTTTATTTAGTTTTAAACGGAGTTTTTTTATGACCTTTGAACTTTTGTGTTAATTTTTCATTTTATTAACATTTATTTTGTAAAATTTCTCCAAGTTTAAACATTTTATTTTCTTCTATTTTTACTATTTAAGTAAAATTGCTTACACGGAAATGGTTTATAACGCTTTGGCGCTAAAAGTACTAAGCCGATTTTAAAAATTTCTTCTTTAAAACAACATATTTGTGCTAAAGAAGAATATTGTATACTTAGTTTTTTTATTTTTCCTTTTTTAAGGCTAAGTTCTTGCAAAACCTCATCCAAAAATTATCGTTTGATTTTTCGTTGCTTATGCTTCCTCTTGAATTCTGCATTGCTGTTGTTTTTCTTTCTTTTCCCTCATTTGTACCGTTTGTGTTTGGTCTCGAAATTCAAAGAACAAACTCTTTTTCAATTGTTTTTTTTATTTTTGAAGATAGAAGATGTTAAGAGAGTAATTTCATTATGAAAGTCGCAGGAACCATTTGCTTTCTATAAAATAATTTTTATCAAATTTTTGCATATTTTTCATACTGTATATTTTATACGGCTAGTAGAGTATTGCAACAAATGCAGCACACAATATTTCATGGAAAGTGACATTTAAAGCTACCTGCAAATGCCTGCCAAAATCGCATGCTTTAATTTAATCGTATAAATTGAATTTTCAGTAATTAAATTTAATTTCGTATTGCTTGCATTGATTTAATTAATTATAATGCCTGCAATTTAATTATTAAATAGGCATGACAGCGCACACGTGCAGCAATTCTTTTGCATAGCTTAGTGTGACAGACACAACTACATGCGGATCATTAAAACGCCTACTGCGTGAGAACTTTTAGCTGTTAATGCCTTTCGGTAAGCCCAACTGCTGTCAATTGTAGCTACCTGCCTACCTAATTGACAGCTTGTCATAATTTATTCAAATTCAAATTCCAATCTTATGCAGTGCCATTTACCTATGGAAGGCTATAAAATTCTAATTAAAATTCAAAAAGTCTTTAAAATTTATGCATGTTGCTTGCGGCTTTCTGGTTGTCTAATACAACCTTAATTTATGATTCGTGTGGTCGTTTACATATTAGTTATGTAACGCGACTAGTTAGGGAGGGGTTAAAGTGTGACATATTAGAGAGAGGGTCAGCTCTTACGTTACCTCACATTAAAAAATTAAATATGTCGCGAAATTCAGTAGGGCCTAGGAAGACCAAAAGTACAGTTTAACTCCTTTACTACTTCTCTACTCCAACTTTCCACATATTGCTTGTTTAATATTAAGATTTCAACATTACCTTTAAAATATCTAATGAATTAAGTGAAGATCTCTGAGTTCACTCTTTAAAATAAAATTAAGATAAGCACCAAATTCTTAAAATCTCTAATAAAAGTTCTGAATGTGAAATGCTCATACCAAACTATTTTTTTCAGAAACATGTAAATTTCGAATATCCTTCCATAATTTCTGCATCGTTTAGGTAGAATTTTTTCAATTCAAGTTCTAAGAAGGCATAACTTCTACACAGCTATCAATGTGGATATAGAATAGATTGAAAATCGCATTATGAAATATGTGGTCTACTACTAAGGAGTCTTTCCAAAAGATGATACTAATTAAACTTGAAATTTTTGAGCTTTTTTTATACCTTACTCAGAGAGTATATTTACTATGTCATTTTGTTTGTAACGCATAGAAGTGGGCGTGGCAGGTATAGAACTTGTGTCGATTCAGTCATATCTGTCAGTCTGTCTGTGGGAACACACTGACGTGGCACAAAGAAACTTCTTGGGATTAATAATGGGCTGAATCGGTTCACAAACACGCCTACCACCCATACAAATAAATCATTTTAAACGCTAAATTGCGAGAGTTATTTCATGTAGTGCAACTAACTTTCTCAAAAATACTAGAAAAACTCAAATAAGCTCTGAAAAAAAAGTTGGGTAATTTCCACGTGAGGGCGTGGCACTTCCCATGCAACGTAAACTTCAAGCTACTCTTTTGAGAGAACTATTTAAAGTAATGAAATCAAATTACACACATATAGTAAGAATGATTCAAAAAGCTTTGAAAATAACTCGGTGGGCGTGGCGATCTCCATGGAAACAAAAATTTGAAAATCTACAGTGAAAGAATTATTTAAAGATATTAAATCAAATGTCACATAAACACAAAAAATGGTTCGGTTAAGCATCAGACAAAAGTTGGCGAATTTTGAAAAGAAGGCGTAGTACCGACCATACGCACATTAGTTCTTAAACGCTACAAAGAGAGGTATAAGGCGGTGAGGGTGGTGTAGGGTATTTTATGTTTGCCTAGGCCAAAGATAACACCATGACGTGTTTCATTTAATTTTCTTTACTCAGAAATTTTTCACTTTTATTACTGAAGCACAGTCGACTTTTGTTTTTTTTTTTTTTTTTTTTTTTTGTTGCAATATCATTTTTGGCTTACCAACAATGGCAGCCGATTACTGCCGTCCACCGCAATTGTGTTTCTTTGAGCGAATTTTACGGTGGCAAGTCGGCATTGCAATTGTGCTTAAGGCATTAAAGAGCTTAACTACGCTGGATGCAATCAAGCAAGGTTTCTCCCAGAGATGTGCTGCTTGCGCTAATGTAAGCAACTTCAAAACGCTTACCAAAATTTTTGTATGAGTAAGGGTTTACTTCAGCGCTTACTTAAGGTCTTCTCAAAATCAACTTTTCATGCATATATACCAGGTCTATTAGAACGATCACAACACATGATTTATATGAAATCTTTTACTCTCACTATTAAAAGCGACAGTTTTTGTTTCATGATTCGATTCTTTATAGTTCTCAATTAGTTTATGAAAATTTTGTGATAAATACAGTTTGCTCTTCACTCAAAACTGGACACATAATAAAAATGTTTGAGTACTTCTTTATACCTTCTACTGAAGAGCTATTTTTAATCATTCCATGAAATGCCTATTTTTCACGCAAAGCCTATTTTTATCTCTACTAAAAAACTTTTTTATTCATTCTAAGGAAGGCCCTTTTTCATCTCTTCAACTCTTCATCTTTCAATTTTTTCTCTTCCAAGGAAAACTTATTTCATTCCATCTACGGAAGGCCTTATTTTACTACGATTTCTTATAAAAATAAGGTACGTTTAAGAGGAGCTATAAGAGCCCTTACCAGGAAGGCCTTCTAATTACAACTTCTAACTGCTACATTTGCCTACTGAGTAATCACAAAAATACACTGCACACACACACACGCAGTCATGCAACATCATTGTTGCATGCAAAATGCATCGATTTCCAGTTAAACGAACTGTAAAATGCAGCGACAACCAAAAACCACGGAAGTGAAACTGATGAGCAGTGTTGTTGCTTTTGCCAACTGAAATGTAACAACAGCAACACAAAATTGCAACAGCAGCAGCAACAACAGCAGCAGCAGTAGCAGTAGTAGCAACAGTAATGATGACGTTGACATTGATGATGACGAAAGACTTATGGAAATTAATTAAGTGACAATTGCTGACAGCTGGTGTTTTTTGTTGATGTTGTTGTTGCTTTTGTTGTTGTTGCTATTGTTATTGCTGTTTCACAACAATGTAACTGACTTTAATTTTATAAAACTGGATTAGCACTGAAAAGGAAAACTTTTCAAATTAAATTAACGACACACTTTATGCTCATGTGTGTGTACGTGTGTGTGTATGTGTGTGTGTGTGTGTGTGTGTGTGTCACATGTGCTCTTGCATGTGAGTTGTTTACTGGAGTAGCTTTAAAGCTTCACATTTTGCTAAAAAGTTTCAAGGAAAGTTAAATAAGTGACATAGCACCTCAACCTACGTTCTTTCTGTTTCTCATTCTGTGTCGACTTGATATTAAAGTTGTGTTACTCTGCGCTGAGTTTTATTACTTTGAAACTTTTTGTGAGAGTTTTGCATAACTTGTTGCTGCGCAAAAAGATTAAACTTGGTAAATATTTATTTTATTTATTTAAATAAATGTGCTGTTAGTCAACAAGTTTTAATGTATCAAAGAGGTTGGCAGGCTTTAATGTTGAAACAGCTGAGAATATTCATTACAATTTTTTGTGAAAAATGTTCATTCATAGACTGAACAACTTTTAAATATTCGATTTTTGAAATTGCCTAGATTTGAATATCTTTTTCTTTATATTTTACTGTGTAAAATGTATACGGAATTGCTAAATAAACGAAGTAAAATTATTTATTCCTCAAAATTTATTTTATCGCAATCAATACAGAAATAGTTATTCAACCTAAAGGGGAGGATCAAAAATGTATAACTCATCAAAAGCACTCACGCAATACAGAAAAGCGGTTATGTCCTCTTGAAACCGTGGACTGGAAAGGGTGATCTCCTTATCTGGATTATGTGGGGATATCTAATTCTAAGCAGTCCACGAAGAACGATGGACATGATTTGGTGTACAAAAAGATAAGGCTAATATTAATTATAGCTGCCTTAAAAGACTACAAATGTAAGAATGCGATTTATTAGTTGGAGCTCAACTAGTATCTAAGGATATCGATTGTAAGCAATTTGGTCACTGTCGGGCTGCAATCCATATCAAATAACTGATACGACATCAGCATAATATTCTATGATCTTCTTGGAGAAATCTTATGGAGTTAGTTCAGTATATGACATAAGAATCGTGCTTTGGGACAATATTCAAAAACACTCGCGGTGGCTAATTTGGAACACATGACCTTCACGATTCAGCAAAATATAACGACTTATTTTACTTCAGAGCGAAATGAAACAGAGTCATAAATAGTACAAAATATTCTCACAATAGCATTCACATTGCAATCACACCATAGCCCACAATACATAGCAGACCAATCAACCAAATTTATCGTGTACTCAATGCACTCTATTAGCACTTTATGTTTTTCATTAAAAGAAATATAACATTTGATGTAGTGCACCGAAGATAATTTCAGAATATCCGGCTAAGCGGCTCGCAAATATGCCTAAAGGCTTAAACGCTAATGTCCTCTGCAATACCATACAATCAACAACGATGCAAAAGCTACCATACTAACGAACACGACATGTAGTGTTTCAGAAAGTTTGAAAACTAGTACGAAAAGTACCAGAAATGTTTCATATGAAATATTGCAAATGGAACGTTACAGAAATCTTTCTTATATATTTCAAATAAAATGTTTTACATGCAATCATTCTAAATCGTTTCTGAAAGATTACAGATTTAAAGTTTTCTGAACTTTTCAAATGAAATCTTTCACATGAAATCATTCTGAGGTGTTTCTGAAAGGTTTCAGATTTAATGTTAACCGAATTTTCCAAATGCAATCTAAATAATGTTTAATGATTAAATTATATTTTTTTGTTATCTACATTGGATATGTGGCCATTTCCACCAAAAACGTCATTTTAGCTGGCCTCGTTTTATATTTTTTTTTTTTTTGGAGCACACTCTTCAAACATGGTTTTTCTTGAAGCTAAGACTATCTTGAATTAATATTCAAGGTGGAAAAATTTAAATTCATGGACCTATTTTTTTGTAACTTTTCATGTTGTTTTTAACTTAAATGCAATTTTAACTATGTATTCCTTTGAATTTTAACTGTTCCTCCTTGAATGAAAATATAATTCGAGATAGTCTTAGCTTGAAGAAAAACCATAGTTGAAGAGAGTGCTACAAAAAAAAAAAACAATCAAAAACGAGGCCAGCTAAAATTAGATTTTTGGTGGAAATGGCCATATACGACATCAAATATATCGTCGGCTTAAGCAGAATTGACCATCTGCAAAAAATAAATTTTTTTTTATGGAAAGTGTACAATTTCTAATTGTTAATGTGAGAATGTACTCTTATAACACACCTTATCAAGTACTGTATACATTTCTTTTTAATAACCAAATACATAGTTAGTAAAGAACTATGTGTATTAAGTATCAACACAAGTGATGACGCGGTTAAAATGAAACATAATTCAGAGTTTTGATGACGTAAAAAAAAATTTTATTTCATTTGCATAAATCTTACAAGGGGTCTGTTACGTTTCAGAAACATTTCAAATCAAATCAAAAGACGGACATTAATACATTTCAGAGATCGTACTGAAATCTCTCTGAAACGTAACTGAAACTTTATGTGAATGATTTCTGAAAGGATTATGAAACGTTACATGCCGAATGGGAAGCTATGACCTACCAAGAAAAAGAAACCTTTAATTTGTTGAACAGAGCATAAAGTATTTACGGAGGAAGCCTGTAAGCTGTAACACTGTAAAGAAAAACTAGAGATGCTTGTGAGGAAGTTAGATATAAAATAAAAAATTTTGTACATGAAAGTATGAAAAATTTTAAACTGACATTAAGCCTGATCATGAACAGGAATTGCAGATGTTTTTAAGACGCCTGTAAAGTGTAGCGTGCAAATCCTTTCCAAGGATGTAAAGGTTTCATTACGAATTTAATTATTTTTTCTCAACCAGACAATTACCAACGAACTTCAAATAGAGACACAAAATTTTTTCGTCGACTTCAAAGCCACGTATGATTATCCTAATCGACAGTGAACTTTTGTAAGACCATGTCGGAGTTAGTGATATATGATAACAAAATTATTGCAATCATGCCGCACAGTGCTTGCAAATAAGCAAACCTTCGTGCAGTATGGTAATAATTAATCTGAGCTGCTTCAAACTTGCAAAGGTTTTCATTAAGGTAGCGAATTGTGAAACTTTTCTCCACAGCCAAACCATCCTACAAACGTTGCTGCAAATATTAACCAGTCGCATTCAAAATTTCCAACTAACCAGCATTCCAACCAATATAGAAATGTTTTGCATGATTTTATTGACACAGTGAACAAAAAGTCAATAAGACCTTCGCAAAATGATGGATGTTTTCAAGCAATAACGCCCACTAAGTTAGTGATAAATAAGCGGATTTCATATTCGCACTTCTCTTCAAATCTTCAATAGCAGCAAAAAGGAAGGAAGGAAATAGGAAAGTGAAATTTGCAAGGTTTCAACGACAAGTTCGAACATTTCAGCAAATTTATGTGAAATCTACTGGGGACTGAGGTGAAAAAAGTTCCAGCCAACTTGAAGGCACTTAAAGTTAGGTGAAACTTTAAATTAAGTTTGCATTTGAGCCAACAGCAGAACAGCATGGCATGTTGGTAATAAAAACACGTGGGCTTTTAATTTTTAATTGAAATATCAAAGTGGGCTGCCGGTGTGCCACAGGGAACACAAAATATGCAAAAAAAAATGGGAAAAAACACCAAAAGTCCCCTTAACGAATGTGTAAATTAAAGGTAAATTAGATGCAAAGTTGAACGCGTTCAAGCATCAAATGGAAGCCTAACCAGCGGAGAAAATAAATCAATTACAAGTTAAAGCTAAAACCAAGTAGTAAACCAAGCATGGCCACCATCAACACCAACACCACGCCCTTCTCTCTAGCTGTCGACTTAGAAAAGGTAAAAGAAAACAATAAAGTATAAAATGAAAGAAAAAAAAAGAACAAAATAAAGATGAAGTCAAAGAGAAAAAAGTGAATTGTTTTTTCCTTAAATTGTAAAAAACATTTAACTTTCTGAATGTGTGTGTGTGTGTGTTTGTTATATACGATGGCAACTCTACTTTAGCGATAACCCACACCAGCTATAAATCACGCCAAAAAGCAGAAAACAAAAAAAAATTCAAAAGTAATTTAAATCGTAGCCAACAAAGGCCAGTTTCAACAAAGAGTAGGGATTCGTTGGAATGTTACAGATTGCTCACTTCAGCCTGTTGGATGTACAACACAGATGGAAGCGAAAAGCATCGAAAAAAAAAGAAGAACAACAGAAAACAGGCTTCGTTTGGAATTTACAGTAACGTCAGAGAAAATGCAAATAAACTACATTGAAAAAATGGCAACTAAATAACGGATGAACCTCTAGACATACAAGAAAAAATAACCAGAAACAAAACAAATCTTTGAAAGTATAAAAATGAAAATGAGAATAGTCCATGAAACTTCTACCAGTGCACGCAAAGTGAATCTATTGACAAAGGATACTAAGAAAAATTTTTGTTTTGACAACAATTGGAAGGTGATAAATGGACTTTTGTTGAGTTGATTCCCACACAATCTCGACAATCCTTCAACCCACTGCATGATATAGTGTACTAACCATGCCTTGGTATTTCGATTTTTGGCTTAACTTGGCGATTATTCTTTAAGGCTTAACCCTTAAATGCATGGGGTCAGCATCCATATGGAGACCAAGCACCTTTATGAAAAATCAGACGCTGACCACGAAATGGGCGTTCATTTACCTGGGAAATGCACCGTTTTCCCGGAAAAGCTCAAAAAGTGCAGTGTACCAAATATGGTACACGTTGTATGAAGCCTATAAATTTAAAATGAAAAACTCTTTTTTAGAAACTTTTTTTTTTTTCTTAGAAATTAATTAAAAATGAATAATAATGAAATATGGAAATGAATAATGGAAATTATAAATATTTAATTCACTGATGAGGGTCACTTTTAAAACTATTTGTAAACACAACGTTCGGCCACTTTGACAGATTACTGGGAACTGAAAGTGGACATCGGAGAGCTGCAGAGACATTTATGTGAAAGCTGGCAATGCCTGCTACAATTTGGAGCAAAACTTAACACGATGCAGGTTGTTTGGGTAGACTTGGCTATAATTTTAGGCCCGTATGGTACGCTATGCATTTAAGGGTTAAGAGTAAAATAGTCCAAGATGTCAGAGTTTTTAGAGAAAATCACTCAAATCTTCTCTCAAAAGGATATCAAATTTACGAAAGCTTTTTTTAGAAAGTTTTAACCCAATTCTGATCTTCCCATTACTGCAGACTTTTTATAGAAATGTTTTCTCCATTTTCTTTTCTTTCTTACTAATAAATATAACAGTTGATCAACCGCGGTTCGGAAATAGTGTGGAAAAATAAAAAAAGATTAAAAAAAAATTTATTTTAAAATTTATTGAATGTGCTCTGTAATCAGGCCCACTGTGCAATATTAAAAAAAAAAGTTACTAAATCAACAAAAAAAAAATAAGGAACTTCTCGAAGAGTAAAAAAAAACAAGAACTCAAATAAGTCACAAGGGTTAAAGATTACAAACAGGAACAGGGCAAGTATTTAAAGCGGCAGATTTATATATAAAAAGCTCAAAAAACAGAGATTTAAGTTTGTCTAAATTTGTTTCACAGCTTGTCAAAGTTCATGGAAAGCCAATCGGATTAACGAACTAAGTTGGCATCAAAGGCCTAATATAAAAACGGAAATTCGTTCCACTTAAGATATCGACTTACTGGAAACACATAAAAAGTTTCCACTACATAAATTAAGAATTTAAAGCACACAAAATTTAATAATTTTATGAAATAAACTTTCAAGTGAAAAAACAGGAGTCTAGAGTTCTTACCTTTCAAGCCACGATCACCCGGTGGACCTTGTGCACCCTTCAGGCCAGGCGCACCATCCTTTCCATTTTTACCATCTTCACCGTTTCTACCATCGCGACCTTTATCACCATCTTTGCCGGGTATACCATCAGCTCCAGCACGTCCAGGCACACCATCTAAGCCAGGCTCACCCGGTACACCATCACGTCCATCGAGACCAATACGTCCCGGTATACCAATATCACCTTTAGGTCCACGTGGTCCCATTGCACCTGGGCCACCATCCACACCAGGAGCTCCGGGTAGTCCAACATCACCTCGATTGCCTTTTGGCCCAGGTATACCAGGTAAGCCTGGTGGTCCTGTTAATCCCTTGGGACCCATTGGACCTTGTGGACCCTGCGGTCCTGGTGGACAATATTCTTGAGTTTTTTTACAGAAGTCAGTGATAAGATTCTCCTGAAAGAAAGTTGAAAAATGAAGATGTAAAATTGAAAAAGTCGAAATAATATGAGAAATGTTGAAAAAAATCGAGTAAAAATGAAAAACGTGCAGGATGCCACGCCTACTTTTCGTTCAATAAGTTATATACGTGATCAACATCCACATACCAAATTTTAGCACAACAGCTTGTATAGTTTGCGATATATTCCGAAGTTAGCCTTAAAATTTAGGGCGGTAACACACCTAATGGTACAATCCAGTCCGGGTTTGATCCAGAAATAACTTTCCATAAACAAGCCTCTTACACCAAATTTTAGTATTATTGCTCACATATTTCGATAAATATGCCACTTACCGTATTTTACTTGTATGGGAGGTGCCACGCCCACTGGTGCTATTTCAGCCAATTTTTATTCAGATATGCTCTATAGCTACTGAACCACTTACATTAAATTTCATACCAATTGCTGCAATAGTTCACTTAAAGCAGCGCTTGCAAATTTATGTTAGTGTGGTAGGTGCCACGCCCACTAATGCAACCCGTCAGAATTTTCTTAATTTTAAAGATTGTGATAACAGACATCTATACACCAAATTTTATAAAGATTACTCA
The DNA here is from genome assembly GCA_949775025.1 of Tricholauxania praeusta. Classification (NCBI taxonomy): domain Eukaryota; kingdom Metazoa; phylum Arthropoda; class Insecta; order Diptera; family Lauxaniidae; genus Tricholauxania; species Tricholauxania praeusta. The sequence continues at coordinate 22,991,327 of OX459031.1, read as the reverse complement.
TATAGCACACTATCTATAGTTAACAATAAACATTTTTTGCTTATATGGGAGGTGCCACGCCTACAGCTACTCTTGGACCAAATTTTTTTAATAGTAAGAATATCTACCTCATTAAATTTCATAACGATTACGTTGTTTATTCTCTTAATATAACGTTTATAAACATTGTGGGCTGTGCCACGCCTTCCAACGAATTTTTTCAGTAAAGTGGCTGAGCTTGTTTTGATGACTGCTTTCAGCTTTTATGGAAATCGTTTGTGCTAATTTTGAGATATGTGAAAACAAAATTTTTAACAGTTGAAAAGTGCCACGCCCACTTTTTCGAATCCGTCCAATTTTATCACAATTCAAGATATATTTGATATGTATCTGTTTACCAAATTTAATCGCAATATCTTGAACAGTTTTCAAGATATGGTAGTATAAAGGATAAAATTTTGGGCTGTGCCACGCCCCTGTAGGTATCTTTAAAAACTTTAAACTTAGCCTAATCCTAATCTTGATCACATATGCATGAAATCACCAAGTTTCATCAAAACCGTTGCAACTTATTTCAAAATGGGCCTGGGTAATTATACATTGAGTTTGGGCGGTAGGCGTGTACGTTAACCGATTTCGCCCATTTTCAATAGCAAAATACCTGCAAGAAGGTGTGACCTGTGTGTGAAAGTATCATTCAATTAGCTTCCTTGGTTTTCCCGTAAGCCTGGTTTTAACAGACGGGCAGATAGACAGACAGACAGACAGGCAGATAGACAGACGGACAGACGGACAGACGGACAGACGGACAGACGGACAGACGGACAGACGGACAGACGGACAGATGGACAGACGGACAGACAGACAGACAGACATCGTAAATGAACTCAGGTGGTGACTCTGATCAAGAATATATGCACTTTTCCATACCTCCCACGCCCCCTTCTATGTGTTACAAACGGAATGACAAAGTGAATACAGCCCCGGTGAAGGGCATAAAAATAGACTCAAAACAGTCCTTTAAAAGACTGGAAGTGCCTTGGTAACGTTCAAAGTTTAGTTCTAACCTTTTCTTTTCAAGTGGTGCAACATAACGGTGGCATGTGTATTAAAAAGCTTTATTATTGTCCATAAAAGTGTACTGTTATAAACAGTAGTGTACTGATCGGTACACTAACATACGGTTCAAACAAACAGCATACGGTTCAGTACTGTAGTGTAGAATTCATTTTAAACGTAACCAGCTAAGTTTGGTGCATTGATTTTCCATGCAGTACAGTGCGTCGAAGATGCTAAAGTTTTTCATTACCGTACCGTATCGTATGTTACAGTTCAGCATGGTTTGCAAATATGGAATATGGTAAGTATAATTTGTGCCACTTAACGTGCAGAAAGTGTTGCAGCTTCCCCTTAGTTGAATTCTTACTCCAAAAACTTAAGGTTAAATAGCACTACAACTTTTCTTTCAGTCTTTTTCTCAGCTTCCACACACACACTCTTTGACCTTTTCTACTCCCAATTACAAAATGCTTACCGGTACACGACTGTATGTATCCAAATAAATCCATTTTTCACCAGGTGCTGCAGCGCTGCCTTTCTGTCCATCGCGTTTACGTATTTCCTTATCCTGCTTCTCAAGTACTTCACGATGATTTGGATTAAGAAACTCAATGAATGATTCATCTGCAATATAAAATAAAAAAGTAAAAAACAAACTTTATTGAAAAAGTATAAAAAGTAGACGAAAATTCTTCAAAAATAGACGTTAGAAAAGGATTGCAAAAGAACAGAAAAAAAACCGACGAAAGAACGCTAACTTATTGTGCAGCATAGTAAATTAAGATGGAGCAGTTTGCAATGAAATCACGATGAGTTTGCAGTTATGTCGGTTGGTTTGTAAGAAAAATCCATTGAAGTGGACAACGGAGAATGAATGCAGAACAATTTCAGAGTAAAGTAAGTTGGCAGTCTGGTAAGAAGGCTGTCTGGCAATAACATGAATTTTAAATTTCAATGAATGAAAAATGTTGAAATATCTACGTTATTATGTACTTGTCCCTTGCAAGCTTATGCTTTCTTCATCTTCCACTTAAGCTCTACATTCAGTAAAATGAAAATGGGATAATGCAGCATGTGACTGCTTCCTTAATGCCTAATGTCGCTTAACAGCTAGAGATTGCAAATATATTTGATGCTTTTTTTTATCGAACTTAGTTCGATAGATTCAAGTGTTTGGGCAACAGAAACTATCGCTGGTTTGAAAATGAATTAAATGTTTGAATGGTTGGTTGGTGTCTTGGGTAAGTTGCTGTAGCATTGCTTACAACAGTTGTTTTCAAACTTACAGATCACTAAACTTTTGAATGTAGTGTAAGGGATCGATAATCGATATCGATATATGTTTCATTATTTCACATTCCCAACCCATTGCTACTGCTACTGCTACTCCTTACTGATGAAATGAAAGTGGCAGCCAGTTTGTTGAATAAGGCCAGCATGTTTTAGTAGTCCATTAGCATTTGAAAGAAAATGAATTGAAATGATTCACCCCTCCAACGTCAAGAGAGCCAAGTGAGCTTTAAGGTGCGTCAGTCATTCACACAATAAGGATAGCATGACTGATAGCTCGCTGTTATTGCAGTAGCAAAATTGTACGTATGAATGGGAAATAAAAAGGATATTTTTGTGTGTTTTTTTTTTTGCTAGCCATCTTGAGCCTTCAAATATCTTTTATCATGCTGATTTTAAAGTTATTTATATTCAAAGAAATATGAATATCTCAGCTTGCGCTTTTTTTTTGTAAAATTAAGGATTAATATTTCAGTAGTTGTCGTATTTTAGTTGTTGTAAAGGATTTCATATTCAAGTTAACAACAACGGAAATTGTGAAAAGTTATGCAAATTTTGTTTGGAAATTCGTAATGCCTTCAGTTAGACTAGAACTTATAACTTTTTGGAAGGTCGTGTCATTAATCATTTATGATTTTAGTAAGATTTGCTTCATTTTGAAATTCTTATGAAATAACGCACTTAAAATGGCGAAATGTTTACACCAATAATTGGAAATGATTTAAAAATATAATGAGTTCGCGTGTAGCAATTTAAATTTAAAGCAAATGAAAATTTTTATTTCAAAAATTCTTCTGAATTCTTCTCTTTCTGTTAATCGATATACCAATTTAATACTGAGTCGGAGAAAATAAAAACGGATCACTTTCGCTATATGATTCAATGAAGGAAATCTTAATATAGTAATAAAATGAAGGACTTTTCATGTCATCTTGTGTTTTTTTCAATTTCCAACAAAATCAACAATAATTGAAATAGTGAAAGAGGCAACACTGATCAAATTGCCATTGCTCATAGGTTTGCGGTGATAGAGATGTTCCCGTAAACAAGCTCAAAAACTTTGAAGTTTTGTACCTATTGCGAGTTTTCGCGTTTAGAAGAATGCCCTATTTATCATATCATTGACATAGGGTGAGTAAAATAAAATCTTGACTCCTTTGAAAATATATGGGACAAATACGCGGAATGCAACGTTTCAAATATCTTTCATTTTCATTTCAGAAAGCTTTCTGTATTTTGTCGATTTCAGAAACCTTTCAGAAACACTTTATAATGATTGCATGTGAAGCATTTTATTTGAAGAGTATAAAAAAAATTCTGTAACATTACGTTTGTAGTAGTTCAAGTGAAATAGTTCTGGTAAGTTACGTAGTAATTGTAAAACTTTCCGAATCGTTGCATGACTAGTTCCGAATTAAAGATTGTAAACTTGGATAAGCTTAAACAAAATGGGGTATTTTGTTTAGGAAGAAAATCGGGAATTGTTTCTATAAGACATGGTAACTCCGTGTATGGAAGACAAAGAAGTAAATAAAGATTTTTAAAAGGTCAATTATTTTGAAAATGTTTTTGCTCTAATATTTTTTTCGCAACAATAGTTCAACATTTTCCGGAATAATTTACCGTAAATGATCAAATTGTCAAATACTTTCCCAGAAAAAAAGTCAATAAAATCACAGACTTAAAGGTACTTTCATTTTTGTGAAAAATATCTCATATACTTCATATATTTTTCGACCATACTTATCTTTTCATAACAATTACAATAACTTGGTACATGCAACAAAAATGTTTCTTCATTGTATTAGTTGGAAATTATGAAGGTGTTAAAAATATGTGGAGTACCAGTGATGCTATGATAAGTAGCCTTACCCGATATACCTGAATTAGTTACGATTTATAATGCTTTCACACTGGCAACAAGAAAGCTAATTTATCAGTCAAAAATAGCTAGCTATCCACTCAAATCAAACAAAAATATTTCGAACCATTTTTCTATAAAAACAAGTCCCTGAAGAAAGATTAAAGAAAGCGACTAAGGATATTATTTTTTGCAGAATAATGTGTCGAAGAAAAAGAGCATATCCATTATTAAACCAATTCCAAGACAGGAGACATTTGCATATCTCGTAGCAGTGTAAACCAAATCCCATCTTTAAAATCTCAATAAAAACCAAAAGCATTCGGCTTATGAGAAAGTTGGAATAACTCATAGCAACTAAGGATGTGCTTCCATATCCTATTATCTATTTGAAAGTGTAGCAGCCAAAAGCAAAACTTAAAGCAGCTGAAACAAATCAATTTAACCAAACCGCAAACATAAAGAAAGTCATCGAATAAACTGAGCCATGAAGCACTTGTTTTTCCACAAAACTCGAAAATATGTGCATGAGATTAAGAATCAACTGAAGTCATGAAAAAATACAAAGCCAAATGCCAAAAAGTTTTTCGCTTACGTAAGGATACTAAATAAAAAGGGATTTCCTCATTATTTTAAATTTGATGAAATAATTCTGGACTCCATTTGTCCTTTCTTAAAACAAAGCAAATAAGGACAAACTCCTACAAGTACCACAAAAAAAGAATATTGAACTATTCAGCTGAAATCTTAATTCTATCTAAAGTGACCTTAAATGTGGTTTTCCAACAGCAAAAAAAAAACCTTTTCTACTCTGTATGTAAATTATGCCAACTTAATTTTTTGCTGCTCTTGCGGTCACAATCAGTTTTCATCAATCTAATGAAAAAATTACGTTTATCTAGAAAATTAATCTTTTTCTTTTTCTTAGCCACAAAAACAAAAAAAAAGAGGTCACTTGCTTTTTTGCTGAAAGAAATCAAGCTTTTAAGATAAATAAGCTAACGAAATAAGAAAAAAATTTAAAGGAAAATAAACAAAACCTTTTCATATAACCGCAACTCACAGTGCAAACAAATTCGAATGCAAAATAAAATTCGAATTGATATTTACATAGGGAAACAAGGGCTAACCAAAAATAAACACAGGGACTGACCTTTAAAGCAACAATGAAAAATCATTACTTTGACGCCTGATAAGAGTCACATCAGTATGTGGGGGGCATTCTTTGCCAAAACGATAGGAATTATACTGTGAGATTTTTGATTTACTATAAACAGAGCTGTGAAATAGTGCATTCATTTGCAATTGAAATCCATTATAGTCACTGCCAAAATACAGCATTCAGAGTGCAGCTATTTAAAACTGAAGTCACCTGTTGACTTCAATGCCATAAGTTTGCAGCCTTTTCTATCACAAAAGAATGCAAATATTTTTGTGACGTCACATGTTTGATTGGAATCATGATTGGAAGAATTTTGATTGCATTGCAGTCACCTCAAATCAATTTTAATTCGCTGCAATAACTTGAATTCGCTGCAATCATTTGAAGTTACTGAAGACACTACCAAAATACAGCATTCAGAGTGCAGCTATTTAAAAATGAAGTCACCTGTTGACTTCAATGTCATGAGTTTGCAGCCTTTTCTATCACAAAAGAATGCCAATATTTTGGTTACGTCACATTTTTGATTGAAATCATGAATAGAAGAATATTGATTGCATTGAAGTCACCGCAAATCATTTTTAATTCGCTGCAATCACTTGAAGTCGCTGCAATCACTTGAAGTCGTTGCAATCATTTGAAGTCACTGAAGACACTTGAAGTCATCTGCTCTGAATTAACTCGAAAATCTACACAAATATCTTCTAAACATATATATAAAAGTGAAAGAATTATCATATACATATGTATATGATCGATAAACTTGATGAATAAATTGCCCACATCATCAGTGACTTCAAATGATCAACGCGACTTCAAGTGATTGCAAAGAACTAAAAGTGATTTGAGGTGACTTCAATGCAATCAAAATTATTCCAATCATGATTCCAATCAAAAATGTGACGTCACCAAAATAATTGCATTTTTTTGCATTGAAGTCTACAGGTGACTTCATTTTTGAATAGCTGCACTCTGAATGCGGAATTTCTCATGAAATAAAATTGAAAATGAATGCATTCATTCACAGCTCTGACCATAAATCATTCCGGCAGCATAAGTCATAAGTCATTGTTGAGCTACTACTTTTTCATAATTTATGAAAAATTTAAGTGTTATTTTTTTTTAACTTTGTAAAAATACTCTTGAAATATTCGATTTTTTTTTTAAAATTCTTAAGGGTTTTCAACGGAAATAGCATTTTAAGAAACAGAGATTAGGAAAAATGTTCAGATTTCTTTTTTTAAAAACATTTTTCCCGCCCAAAATCGAAAACCTCAAGGTCTAGTTCCCTTCGTTTTGACATAATATACTCCATATATGGTATATGTATTTAAATAAACATAAATGTATATGAACGACCTTTCACTTACAAATACAAACAAAAATATATTGTAAATACACAAATGCTGGCACTATGAAACTCTTGATATGCAAATTGAATACCATAAAATTTAATAGAACTGTAAATGCTTGTGGCGAAAATGTTAACTTGGCTTTCAAAGTGCGCTATCTAAATGAAGCCATGCGGCCGACTGTGGTTTCCAAATGCCAAAGAAGAAGTAGCAGCAACAAGAGTTTCCTCAAAAGCAATAGAAATTTTAATGAATTTTTGTTGTCGGTTGTTGAATTATACGGATAAAATCAACGCTAGATGGCAGTGGCTGAATTTTATTATGATTTGGAATTGACTGTTAATTTAAAGGGAGAAGGAGATGTATGGTAAGCGAGAAAGGATTTAATGAAAGTGATTTTGTTTTTAATGTAGTTCTTTTAATTTTAGAATGTTATTCTTTGTTTTTTGAGTTCATTAAAAATTAATTTTTATTTAGAGGACAATAAACGCCAAAGTTAATGAATGGCGTCATTAAAAATGCACATTTTAACATTAACTATACATTGAAGACTATGAAAGTAGTCTTATTATACTAAATAATATTATTAAGTATGAATGTTTTTAAGAAAATGTTCACCTTCACTAACTGACTTTGAATCAAAACAGTGAGAAATTTTACTTTAATGCAATATAACATCTTGTACATTTGAAACAAAGTTAACTTATCCACTTACCGGAAATTACACGTTCATGCAACTTTTAAGACATTTTCAAGAATTATCATATCAGCTTAGCATATTGTGAAGACAATGGAATTTTAAGTGCAATTCTCCTTAAGTATTTTCAGTATAGTTTTAGTTTAAAATGCAGCGCATTGTGTATAATACCTACGTAGCAACAAGTATACGCTTGGCAGTAAAAATGCCAACTAAACCAAGAAAATGTGAAAAATATTTATTTTACATTAAGTACTCATATTCAAATTAATAACGCAATTTAAAAAAAAATAACGAGAGATATCAAATTAATGACATAAAAAAGCACATGCACACTATTGCTTCAGTTTCTTACTTTTAATACCCTACATCGAGTCGACTTAGCGATGTCTGTCTGACAGTCTGTCTGTCCGTCTGTTGAAATCAGGTTTACGAGAAAACCAAGAAAGCTAATTGAATGAAATTTTCACACAAAGGTCACACCTTCTTGCATGCATCTTGCTATTGAAAATGGGAGAAATCGGTTAACGGACACTCCTACCGCCCATACTCTATGTATATTTACCCAGGCCAATTTTGAAAAAAATTGCAGCGATTTTGATGAAACTTGGTGATTTGGTGCACATGTGAACCAAATTAGGATTAGGCTGGGTTTCAAGTTTCCATAAGATCGTACAGGGGCGTGGCACAGCCTAAATTTTATCATTTATACTACCTGATCTTGTAAGCCGTTTAATATATTGCTATGAAAATTGGTAAACGGATACACATCAAATATATCTTGAATTGTGATAAAAAAGGGCGGAATCAAAAAAGTGGGCGTGGCACTTTTCAACTGTTAAAAAATTTAATTCCGTATACCTCAAAATTGGCACACACGATTTTCATAAAAATTTTGGAGATGATGCCGTTGAAAAAAGTCATCAACTGAAAAAACCTGTTGAAGGGCGTCGCAACGCCCACAGTATTTATAAACGTTATATTAAGAGAACTACCAATGTAATCGTTATGAAATTAAGTGAGGCAGATATATTTCCTATAAGGTCTCTTATTACAAAAAAATGGTGAAATAGTACTTGTGGGCGTGGCATCTCCCATATAAGCAAAAAACGTTTATTGTTATAGATAGTGTGCTATGAAAGTAATCTTCATAAAATTTGGTGTATGTATGTCAGTTACTATAAGCCAGCGTTGCCGTTTTTGGTAGTTTCCTACCAAATCGGGTAGGTTTTTTTCCTCTTGGTAGGTTAAATCTGATTTTGGTAGGATTTAGGATAAATTTTTATGAAAATCGAAAATTGAAATTTTTTCGTGAAGTTTTTCGAATCAGGAAGCAAATATTTACATCTGGAAATAAGCTTTTGCCAACCCTATCTTCAACAAGTGGGTATGGTCTCTGTTTTCTTGCATACAAATTACGTTTAGGGAATACGCATATGTATGTACAATGTGACGAAATAGTGTTGCGACTGATCGCACATCTAAATTGTTGCATGTGTGCTCAGGCCCGGCGTATTAGAAACAAAAGTTACTAGCGCTATTAATAACATAATTTTTTTGATCACAGCTGTGATCTTAAGTGGTCTTAAGTTCTAAGAACTAAAATTTTTTTATGTACATAAGATGACATAATAAAAAAAATATTTCCGTAATAATAAATTTGAATTTGTGGGCTTTAATAAATAGCATTTTAAAAACGGACTTTATGTATACGGTTATTGTCAGGCTAAAATATGGCTCTTTTTCAGAACCCCGACCACTTAGGGTGTGTTTACCATGCTCCAAAAGAAGAATATTTTAAAATGTGCTCTTTTGCGAAATTGTTTTGTTGATGCATGGCTTATCCTGTGTTACTCAGCCATTAAAATTATTTTTTCGGAGAACTTTTCGAACGGCATATGGACTTCTTAATGAAAATTAGTTTTACCATTACAGTAAGTTTTTGAGTAGATATGAATAGATTTTTAAAAATTTCTCGGATGGTACATTTTTGGTCTCTCGATCTAAACGTTTTATTTTGCCACCGTTCGCTGTTTATTTGAAATCCTTTTGTCCTCTTATATCATTTAATAATACCGTGAATCGCTGGCTTTCATTTTCTTAAAAAATTTGTAACTTTGCGATCGGTTTTGCCTTCAAAATGATTTTTAATTACTATTTTTCTTTCTTCTAACGTTCATCGCTTAATTGTACGCTGCATGTGTCATGTGGTAACTTTTTGCGCTCACTTTCTCGACTTTTGATGTGAACCATTCTACACGATTTTGCAACAGAAAATTTGTGCTATATGCGGTTAAGCATTTTAAACGACGACATACAAGAATATGTATTTTAAACAGCATTAAATGTTAAACGAATTCAATGCTGCAAAAAGATTTTTTTTTTTAATTTGTAAAGTCTTGGTAGGTTACAAACGATTTTGGTATGTTTTCGAGAAAATTTTGGTTGGAAAATAAATTTCTCAGTGGCAACACTGCTATAAGCTTTAAAAATAAATGAATTTTGACGGAATTGAATCAATGGGCGTGGCACCTCCAATATTAACATAAATTTGTAACCGCTGTTTTAAATGAACTATTGCAGCGATTGCTATGGAATTTAATATAAGTGGTTCAGTTGCTATAGAGTATATCTGAATCAAAAGTGGCTGAGATAGCACCAGTGGGCGTGGCACCTCCCATACAATTAAAATACGGTAAGTGGCATATTTATCGAAATATGTGAATTTCGTGTAAGAGGTTTGCTTATGGAAAGCTATTTCTGGATAAAAACCGGGTGGATTGTACCACTGAGAGTGTCACCGCCCTATATTTTAAATTTAACTGCGGCATATATCGCAAATTATACAAGCTATTGTGCTAAAATTTAATGTGAGGATGTCGAGCACGCATATAATTTATTGAACCAGAAGTGGGCGGAATTGGAGAAGTGGGCGTGGCATATTTCAAAATTTTTCATTTCTGTTCAAGGTCAAAGGTTTTTTCAGTGCAAGGTAGGGTAAGTGAGTTCCGCCGTGGCCGAAGATAACACCTTAACTTGTTTATTACTTAAACTTATTATATTTTCTTTAAACTTTTTTTTGACTTAAATTGAACTGAATAAATTGAGTTTCTTGCAATAATCCAAATAACTGTCAATCGATCGCATTGTTGACTTAACTCGTGCTTCCTTCTTTATATAGTCGAAAAATTTCTGCCAATTTTCAATATGGAAATTGTGAGTCTTCATTCTATTATCGACCTCTGAATGTTCTTGTTCAAAGTCAATGAATTGAAAAATTTAAATCTAAATAGCTATGCATCTAGTAAAGGATCATCAATAATATCAAACTTCTCAGCGACAAAAAATCCAACACTATAGTCTAAATTTATGATCTCTGTGTTTAACTTCTTCAGATTTTCTTCATTGCTGTCTTCAGATGTGCAATCAGGTCATATCCTTTTTCTAGCATTTTTTACTGTCAATGCAGAATTACTCGTTAAGCTAAAGTATGCCGATTTTTCCCCGTTGGGTAATGACTCACATACAACCACAGAAAAATCTAGCCAAGGCAACTGGCTTGGCTGTTACATGGTAGTAATTTAACACTTTTCAACTCATTATTGTTATTTTTATGCAGGAGATTTGCAGCATTTTTAACGTTGCAACAGCAACAACAATCGGTGAATAACAACGTTGAAAGTTGGACAAAATGGTTGCTAAAAGAAAATTACTTAATGTTGAATATTTTATAAAAAATATTATGGAACGCATACATTCCATACATAGTTGCGCACGTACACTCAAATCAATTTGATAGTAGGAAAATACTTAAGGATTTTATTCAAAATTTTTATGAATTCCTGAAACTTAATAAAACTTAAAATAAAAAAAAAGATCCAATCTAAAAATAAATCAAAAAGTTGACTAAACTAATTTCAGCGCAGAAAAATTTATGAAAGTTAAGCATGTAAGAATTTATAGAATACTTCCAGATCTATCGCTCGAAGTGTCTTATGTCATAAATATAAAGGTTTATCGAAAACATTTATCTATATTTGATGGTTAGAGAAAAAAACTGAGCACTTACGTCCAATTCAACGATTTTTCTAAATCTCTCCAAAGTGAAACTCTACAAATGTTTTTAGAAAAGTGCTGATATAAGCCATTAAGCTAAAAATTTATTAACTCGGAAACGGCTCAAAACATTTAAATCTTCATTAAAGAAAAAAAAAATCCGAATCCGAAATGAAAAATTTATTAAAAAAACTCAAAAAAAAAATGAAAACCCTACAAATGTCTTACAGCAATATCTGCACATTTTGCAAGATTGAAGTAACAGAGTTGAAACTGGACAAAACTAGGTTAAATATGGAGCATCTTAGTGACACAGGGCTTATATTGTAAATATAAAAAAAAGTGTTCCTGGCGTATAACAGTCCCAGTAAGATTAGAATTATATTCTATAAACCACATAAAGTTTTTACCAAAGTTTTTTAATATTATATCTCAAGTGCACAACTACTCATGAGAATTGACCACAACACCAATGCAGATTTGAAACTGTGAAAAGAGAAGAAAGAAAATCACAAGTAAAAGAAATAGAAAACAAAAGATAAATAAAAACAAAGAAATTCTCAAAAATGCAACAACGGACTGTCAGAATACATAGAATGTATGAAATAAAAAGCGCACAACTTTACTTTATTTCATACTTTTGTTATGGTTACCAGCTTTTTTTTCTATTTTCCTTTTGTTTCCACTTCTCATTCAAAGTAAATTACAGGACACTACAGAAGGACCAAGCAAGCAACTCAAGGATATTATCATTTATAAAAATGAAAATTTTTACGCTACCATAAAAGTTTAAATTTTACGATGGCATAACGGAGAGAGGAAAGGAAAAATAAATAAATTCTCGAATGTATCGACGTAAGGGAGTATGAAAAACTAAAACAAAATGAATAATTTTCATGCTTATTGTTACGATATAGCATAGAGCAAATAGATAAAGTATACTCTCGATACTATTTAATATCTAATTCAACAGCGTTTGCAATTTAGAAAGTATCAGAAGAAGGAAATGCATGACCTACTAAGTTAGTATTCTTTTCTCAAGCATGAAACATCATGCGACCGAAATTTAAACATAGTTTCAGATTATCAAAAAAGTTTTTATATACAGCTATTAACAACTAATTGAAAACAAAATTATTCGTTGTGTTATTGGTAGTTTTTCTCATTTATTTTTCTATGCGTACCAGAAAATTTATACATAATAAAAATGTGGAACTAATTGGCCAAGGCGGTTGATTTTCGTTTTGTCGTTCCATACCACATACTTCCATTTAATGAGCGGCCATGCTGTCTGGCATGCGTCTTAGCGAATTGCACGCTCATTTTCATATGCTTAAATGTCATCAATGGGTTCCTTCGGGAAATTCTTTCCTGGAGTCCAGCCTCATCGAGCGACTTTTTTTTTTGGATATTTGTGCATCATATTGATCAGTTATTTCGCGTTAGATGTCAGCAGCAGTCTTGCCAGTATCCAATTTTTCCTTGCGCACAATCTGGCGATCCTTGTATCCAGAAGTCTTATGAGGTCTCTTTTTGCGAGGAACATTTTTTATTGGGTCATACTTGACGAAATGATCAAGTCCATTGAATACCATCTTTTTGGAGGAATTAAGTTGTGTTGCCATCGCCTAAGAACTCATGGCCGTCCTTTAAAGCTCAACAATTGACTTACACATGGCCTGTATACAATTTTTGGTCACTACACATGATTAAGGATATGCTAATAAGTAAATTCAATCAAAATGTGTTCTTACAAGAAATGCCAATATCATTTCTGGAATATTTTATCAAGTTTTTCTTTTATTTTTCGCAAATTTTTTTTTTGTTTCCAATTTGTTGACTCAGTCAAATCTGAGGTTTGAGCAGAAAATCTCTCATAAAACTTTTTTATGCTATGAATTTGAATTGAATTATGTTCTTTATTTTAGCTTATATATTCTTCATTTATATTATGTATAAGTTTACTGGTACATATAAAAAAATAAATGAGAAAAACTACCAATAACACAACGAACGATTTCGTTTCCAATTAGTTGTCAACAGCAGTATGTTACCGACCAAACTAATCCTTAGGGAAACTAGTTTTTCCTAAACTAAATTAGTTGATTTGTGTGCCTGAAGATATGCAATGAAATTTTAATGCAAAAGATCAGTACCCCTGAGCTGAGGCAAAAGACCGCCTAGTTACACTAACTCTTATGTGAAATTACTGTAGCTAGCAAAGACATTGTTGGGCATATTTAGAGAAATAATATGAAATTATTTTGTCTTAATTGTCTCACCTTGCTTTTCGCAGAGCTTTCGCATAAAGTTTGAAATCGGTTAGTGGTTTTTGGTTACAGCTCGGAGCTTACATCGATATCTTACATAATGTCCAAGAAATATATAATTTTTTTTTTCGGCATCAATCTATATCTGATGCTTAGAGATGAAAAAAAAACAAACGTTTACATACGTCTACCAATTTCACACTTTATTTTAAGCAATCACTTGCGTAAACTTTACAAATGTTTTTAGAAAAGTACTTATATAAGCCGTAAATCTATTAAATTGTATAGGTTCAAAACGTTTAAGCTTAGGTTTAATGTTCTAAAACGTTTATTTTCTTGAAAAAATTCTAATATGGCATTAAAAAACCTCCAAAATAATGCAAAACAAACGAAAACCCTACAAATGTTTTTAAGAGTATGTGTATTTTATCTAACACGTCTTGATAGATTGGAGTAACTTAATTGAAACTGGGCGAAACTAAGTTATATATAGAGCACCTGGGACATGTATTCCAAAAAAATAGGTCCAGTTTCATAACAATTCAAGTAAGATTAGAAGAACTTAAAAACTTGCAACTTGTTTGGGATGATATTCTATTTAGTTTTGTAGGATTTTTAATATTTTCGATTTGCTTTTTGTTGGAAAAATGGCTACACAAATTATTATATCATATAGCATGATTTTCTAGCGAACGGAGCGAATTACTTTAAGTTTAATAAGAATTTTACTGAATATTATATATATGTATCTTCAATTATTGTCAGGTTGCTTTAGAAACGTTTCAAAAAATTTTTCAATACAAAATCTTTTAAAGACATTAAACCTCATTAATGAAGAAGTTTTCCCAAAAAAAAAAAAAAAAAAAAAAGGAAATAATTGAAAAACAAAAGAAAGAAAGTGTCAGAAAAACTTTTGTCAAAAAAGACTTTAAAAGAATTTTTTGTTAAAAACAAATCATTAAATTTGGACTATCCAAAGTTGCCAAAATTATCAAAATTTTCACGAAAATTGCCAACAAATTCAGAACCTTAGGAACTTGCCTACAGTAAATGCTACAGTAAAATTTAAAGCACCACACAACTATCGATAGTTCTCCAATCTGTCACTTATGTTCAAAAGATAAAACTTACCATGCGTCGATGACGGTGATGAAATATCACGTCGTTTTCGCTGCTGTATATCATTGTAGTTATGCTCCTCACTGACTCTGCTGCTGCCAGCAACATTTCCACTGCTGCTGCTGCTGCTTCTTCTTGAAAATTTCCTCTCGTTTCGAATGATTTCGGTATTGTCATAAGGCAAAGTTGTGCTACAAAAAGAAATAAAATAAAAATGAATAAAGATAATAAGAATAATAGCAACAATTTAAACAAACGGGTGCAAATAAGCGCAGAAGAATAAAACCGAATGAAAATATGAAGACCGTTGCAACAACAACAACAATATCTACAACAAAGCAACATGAGGAATTTTGCACATAAATAAGAAATATGAGGAAATTAATGTTAACGTCTTTATTTTGACTTTTTAGTTTTCTTCAAGTGAGTATAGTATGTAAGTATGTCCTTCACTTCATCTATGTAGTTGTGCATAAGTTTGTCTGTTTGTCTACTTGCTGTTGCAAGTGATTTGTAGTTAATTTCATTTCCTTTATTTGCAATTTCTTGTAGTGCTTTTCTGTCAAATTTAATTGGTTTTTGAAAAATTGCACATTCCTGTTAACTGCCAACGAACAATGAACTTTGTTATGGGTCATCATCATTGAGTTTAAGGGGTGTATTTAATTAAGTTTTCACCTTTTTTATTTCAGTTGATGGTTAAGTGAATACTTTTTTTTCTTCAACTAATTCTTGTAGCGAAAGCGATATTTTTTGCAAAAATTGTATTACGATTATGGAAAAGGTTCGAAACTAAGCTTAGAGAAATTGAAAGGTACTATCAGAAATTTGTTACTACAAAACTGAATACGTAACTTTTAATATGCGAAAATATTTCTTGATGATATTTTATACTTTTCTTAAATTTTTCAACATTTTTTCCATTTTTCGAAATATTTAATATTATTCGATTTTTGAATATTATATCGGATTTTATGATATTTTCGACATTTTCTATATTTTTTAACATTTTATTCAACATTTTTTAAACTTTCTTTGACTATTTCCAGATTTATCGACATTGTTATCATTTTTCAACATTTTTTCAACATTTTTTAACATTTATTCGTCTTTTTCAGCGAAAGCGACGTAATATCTCTTCACCGTCATCGATGCATGGTAAGTTTGTACTTTAACCAAAAATGATTAATGATTGGGGTAGAATGTGATGATTTGCAATTAAATTTTATATATCCCTTTTAATGCATTGTTTTACAAAAAAAAAATCATTCAGTTTTTGTTCAAATAAAACTTTATTTCCAGCGAAGTTTTTTATAATAACAAAAACTTCGAAAACTTTATATACAAACCCATTCAACACTGCTACTTATCAAAAGACAGAGAACTGCTCTCAGTATAACCAAACATTTTTGGCCCAGTTTCCATAAAACGGATACTAAATATTTGTTATCCTTAACTCGGAGTGAATGAAGGTTATTGACCAGGGTGGTGACATCATGCTATCAGGCTGGGCGCAGTATCCAATAACTGGTGTAATAAATGTCATGAGCCCGATGAAGAAGAACCACTTGTTTTGCTATTGCCCCGCTTTGGCAAGTAATAGATTAAAATACTTTGAGCAGCCATTTTTTATATCCCTGAGGGAACGAACTAAAGTCCATATGAGTGAAAACAAAAGATTCACTGTAACAACAGGCACCTTCATATTGGACGAGCACCACTATGAAAGGACCTGAATTTACTAATAAGACTATAGCCGAGAGTTTGTGGTAACACTATGGACCCTTGTGGTCTATGTGAGGCTCTGTTAAAGGCCGCCACCGAAACCTAACCTAACCTTATATACAAAAACTTAGAATATTTTTTGTCGAATCTTCACAGCTGGAAAAAAGTAAAGTGATAAAAAATTTTAACTTTGTCTTTTGATATTATATATTGCTATGTCAATAGCTTATGAACGCGATGAATGACAACAACAGCCCGGGTTGCCAATTTAATAAGAAGGAATTCCTGACCATTCCATAAAAAATTATTTTTCTCTGAAATGGTAAGTGAAATTTTTTTTTTTTTTTTGGATTAAGTTGATGGTTCTTTTTTTAATTTTTTTTTTTCTCGTTAACGAAAAGTATTAAATTCATGTCACAAAAACACAGAAATCATCCAATTCCCAGTTACTTCTGAATTTTTTGAATTCCTACCAAGCTTCCGGCTTTGATATGAAATTCCGGACTTAGCAGACTCAATCGTGGTCATTTGGCAACCCTGACTACAATGCTAACTCTAATAAAAGAACTATTCTCAATGATTTTTTAATTGCAAAATTACATATTAAGTTTCAAAATAAAATTGTTCGTTGTAGAAAAAGTTGTATGTGACCGATTTGAAACCTTGGTAGAAATGATAGAAGTACAAATTAATGGAAAAATGTGGTAGAAAAATTCTATCACTGGTTGATGACCATGTTGTAGCAATATAAGGTGAAGTCATTGAGATGAGTGTTAACATTGAAGTCATTTTAAAAGTAAATCGATTTCTATTCTGCTCGCTATTCTAGTTGCTTTAACTTTGACCTATCCTAAATACGATGTGTAAAAAACAGTGAAAATCAGTAAAATTAAATTCGTAATAAATATTCATGTGAATTCCTACATTGCCGATAGCTAACGTTTAAGAGAGAAGCAAATGTTCTTACCACTTCACCTTTAGTAAATTTAACATAGTTGAGTCTAACTTAAGTTATAGTTGACTTCGACTTTAACTATAACTGCATTTGACTACGCCTGACTTCAACGTTAACAGACTTGGACAATAACTGACTTCAGATATAAGTGACTTTGATTCCAACAGACTCCTTCGACTTACTTCGAGATTTATTCATTTTTATCGTTGATACTCAAAACAAAAATCACAAAATCATTGCTAAAAGAAGAAATTTGCATTTAAAAGAAAATATTTTTTTCAATATTGTTCTCACACTTTTTTCTTTTTATCGCAATTGCAAGAAAAATTTATTGAAATACTTTTTTAAAATTAAAATAAAAAGTATCGTGTTGAAGAATATGAAATAAATATTTTAGATATTTAGTAAGTTTCCTGTTATAAACAAAAAATGAGCAAGATCGTACAAATGGGACCGATGCTTTTCATTGAAGTAAAAAACTCATTGCAAAAACCATCATGGCGAATGTAATCAAACTTCCAAGATGGACAATTTGTTATTAATGGCAATTCAGTTGTTGTTTCAAATTAAATCTGAAAGTAATTAACCTCTGTCAAAAATAAACAGCTGATATTTGCTATTATTTACATTTTCAATTATGGAGCAATTTTCAACCGCAAGTACACATTTTAAGTGTTAAACCTACCTCCAATATGGAGACAATTTAACAAATACAATATGCGTATTTTCTAAGCTATAATCGTCTAACCTATGCCATGGTTAAGAAATTAATCGAATGCCCCTGAATTTCATCTGTATGCCAATATGTATATGACGCCATAACGATTCCAGAGTTCGGAAATGATATTTGCAGCGTTATTCGTGGACTTCCGCAGGACTAATGCCGAAAAGTAATAACAAATTATATCAAAAGGACATAGTATGTCCTCAATATCAGAGCAATATGACTGAATTGATTATAGCAAACTCGAACTGAGACTAAATGCATTTCAGACTAAATCGACTATGAATGATCTTTATTATGATTGACTTAAGTTTTGAAAAATCTAAACTGTGATGAGTTTTAACTCTGACTGGTTTTGCCCGTGAATGATTTCAATTTTGAATGAATTACGAAGCTGTAGAACACTTAAGTTGTGGGCTGTAGGAAATACCGTTCACCATAAGAAACGAAATAATACCCATCTGCGCTGCCATAGCAATCTGCGGTTCCGGACTTATCTACCTTCAGTCACCAATATATTTTTTATATAAAAGCGCGTAAGTGCTCCTTGCGCCTATGGCTTTTACGAAATTTTTTCAAAAATATAAAAAAAAAAAATCTGTTTTTGATGTTATAATTTTCAAAATAAATTTTCGATTTCATACTATTTAAGCAAAAAGTTGTAGCTACCATTGTAGGATAATCATATTGATGATTTATCATATTCATGATTACAGCAAAAGTGATTGACCAAAACATAAGTTATGGCATGGACATGAAAAATCAATACCTCAAAAGAAAGTTTTAAAGGAATATGTGTATTTTTTCACGCCTTTTATAACGAAACATTAAATCAAAATTATGATTTCAGTATTAAAGCTGCAAGATTTAAGATCAAACATTTTCACATATTTACAATTTTACAATTTTAGTTCATTTTATGTTTAAAAAAAAGCCATAAAAATCAAAAAATTTACATTATAAAGAGAATTTTTGTAAATGAAAAACTCAATTAACCTCTATTAACACTTAATATTAAACATCATAAGCACACGACGCACAACAAGGAACACCGCAGAAACGCATATGAGTGATTTCAATTTCAAGCAAAAGAACTTGAGTAGCAACCAACAACCCCAATGCGCACCTTAATTACAAAGGGGGGCTATACAAAAACCACATTAGAATGATTGCTTTACATTTAAGACGGCAACATCAACAACGAAAATTCACTCTGTTCTAGCGCCAGCATTAATTAAATTATGCGTTAATTAAAGAAGAATTGCCTACACGCGCACAATTCGCTTCAAAAGTAAAATTTCTATGGAATTCTATGCCACCAGCAACAAAAGGTGTCAAATTTGTAATCAACTTTAGAAAGAAAATGAAAATATTGAGCGGAAGAAAAAGTGGAATTGTTGAACTCAAAGCGGGTTTTATTCAAATTTCCTCCCTTCATTTCTAATTTAAAAATAAAATGTAAGAAAATTTAAACCTTTTTTCTTTTGAAGAATTTTGAACACAGCAAATTTAACAGCAAAATTTAAGATTAAACTCCACATGAAAAAGCACACGCAAACGTGTGTATTAGGGTGTTATAAAAAAAAATTAAAATAATGCACTATATGACGTTATGAAGTTTACGCTTTGGTATGGGTGCCTCGCACTCTCTTTACAACGCGCCCACTTTTTGTCTGATGCCAGACCGATAGATTTCTTATATTTGAGTGCAAATTGATTTCACAAATTCTTAGTATAACACGCTTGAATTGTTTGTTTGCATGGGAGATGCCACGTCTTCTTGTCGAAAATTATGCATTTTTTTTCCATTGCTTGTCCGAAACATTGCCAGTATTAAGTGTAAAATTTGGTGGCACTACCTAAAATAACTGCAGCAGTAAAAGAATTTAAGATTTTTTCTTTATGTAAGGTGCCACGCCCTCTTTTTCAAATTTACCCATTTTTTCCCAGTCTAGACCGAAGCGTATATGTGTGACATTTTGTTACTTTACCTTTCAGTACAGCGTTATAAAGTTTTTTTTTTTTGGGTGCTGCCACGCCCACTGATGTAAATTCACTTAGCTCTTATTCAGAGTTCTTCCAAATTTAATACTTCTGTTTGTGTGAAATTTGGTTTCATTATCTGAAATATTTCTTTGTTTGCTCGTATAACAGGTAATACGCCCTCTAGTTGAAATTCGTTAACTTTTTTTCGAAGCTCACCCAATTTATTCCCAGCATACGTGATATATTTAGTTTCTCTACAATAAATAACTCTCTCAATATAGCATTTTAAATATTTTATTCGTATGGGCGGTAGACGTGTCCGTAAGCCCATTTTCAATCCCAAGAATTTTTTTTTTTTAAGTTGTAGCCTGCATTCCAAATTCCATGTTTCATTTTTTCGCTTGATTTTCTCGTAATCGTGAATTCCACAGACAGACAGACGTATAAATAAACACACAGACTGATAGACAGACGGAGAAAGCTGAATCGACCCAGGTGGTGAATATCTATACTTTCCACGAACTCTGCGACTGAATTTTATTTTACAAGGCAGGTAATTAATACGAAAATGTTGCTAAGATTGTGAAGAGAAAAGGTCAAAAGCTTAGTACATAAGTAGGAACCGGAGCCACCCTAAATGATGTCCAAAATCTATTTTCGACCTTTCCCCGTTAATTATAAATAAAAAATTTCAAAAATGAGTCAAAAACGGTCCTTTCCAGGGTCCGGGGCCACTCTAAAAGATGTTATATATCTGTTTTCGACTTTTTCTCATTAATTACAGAAAAAAAATTCCGAAAATGGGTCAAACACGGTCCATCCAGGATCCAGAGCCACCCTAAATGATGTCGACAATCCATTTTCGACCTTTCCTTATTAATTACAGAAAAGAAAAAATTTTCCGAAAATCGGTCAAAAACAGTTTTTTCCAGGGTCCGGACTCCGGAGCCACCCTAAATAATGTTCAAAATCCATTTTCGACTTTTCCCCATTAATTACAAAAAAAAAAAATTTTCGAAAATGGATCAAAAATGGGTCAAAAACGGTCCTTCCAGGATTCGGAGTCACCCTGTATGATGTCCAAGATCCAGTTTTGACCTTTCCCCATTAATTACAAGAAAAAAAAAATTTTCCGAAAGTGGGTCAAAAACGCTAATTTCCAGGGTCCGGAGCCACCCTGAGTGATGTCCGAAATGTATTTTCAACCTATCCCGAGAATAGGTCAAAAACTGTTCTTCCGGGGTCGATCGATTTTAACAAAAAAAAATGTTCGAAAATGGGTCAAAAACGGTCCTTGCAGGATCCGGAGCCACCATAAATGATGTCCAAAATCCAGTTTTGACCTTTCCCCAATAATTGCAAGAAAAAATAAATTTTATTTCGAAAATGAGTCACAAAATGGTAATTTCCAGGGTCCGGAGCCACCCTGAGTGATGTCCAAAATTTATTTTCGACCTATTTCGAGAATAAGTCAAAAACGGTCCTTTCCGGGGACCCGAGCCTCCCTAAGTAATGTTTAAAATCCATTTTAGGCCATTTTCCATCGATTCCAGCAACAACAAAAATGTCCGAAAATGGGTCAAAAACGGTCCTTGCCAGGATACGGAGCCACTCTAAATTATGTCAAAAAACAATTCTCGACCTTTCCCCATATTTTAAAAAACTTCTCAAAATATTCCACGAGAGTATCACAAACTTTTTTGATACAATCTGCGCCTTTGATTCATGAGTAGCGCATGAAACACTCATATACTCATACGGAATGAAACGAAATGAATCATGATTCACTAGAAATGATTCTGAAGTACACTTAGATTCACAGACTTTGCCGTGAGACAGAATGGTTGCTAGATTCACTAAATATTTTGTGAGTGGTGAATCTGTTTGAATCTACTGAAAGATTCAACAGATTCATGAATGGAAAAAATGATGAATGTCTCACTGAAGTTCTCTGGTGCATATCGCTCACTTACTTCAAGACTGGCATAACTCAAAAAACGTGATTTCTGAGTTAATGAAACACAAATATCCGCCATTTCATGTTTTGTTTTGTGTGAAAAAATCAGAGAAGTATCACATTAACTTGCCTTGTGAGAAGAGTTTATGTAGACATACTTTTCATAATTTTCATACAAAAAGTAACTTATTGAAAACTTTAAATGCGTTTTTCTCCCACTTTATGTTTTTTGAGTTATGCCAGTCTTGAAGAAAGTGAGCGATATGTATATCTAATTTTATCTGAAACTTTAAGTCCACACAACTCAAGAGCCTCACTATGGACTTATGTACAAGGAATTTTCTAGAAATTTGTTTTGAAACCTGAAGACAATCTGAATGTGTACTACTTATAAGCGCAAAACTTTCTCCTTGGTGCGTGAAATCTTAATCAGATCAAAGAAAATATGCGGGTCAACTCCCACAAGAAAGAAAAAATACTTTCCACTATGTACTTTTTAAACTTATTGCAACACCCTACGATAAACCAACATAACTTTACACTACATTCAGTGCATGCGTGTGGCCGATTAAAAGCATTTTCAAATTGCTCCTTAAAGAATTTCAATAACTTAGTCGTACTGCGTTGGAAGTTTTGTAGGTTCTTTTAAAGGTATGCATGCTGGTAATCCACAAGTCATTCCTGAAAGGAGTACATGAAACAGAAACAAGTAGCCTTTCTTATAACAACATAGCTACAAATACATGTACAAGAATCCTTAAATTACTGTTGCTGTTACTGCCAGACGTTGCATGCTGCTGTTGCTGCTGCTGCTTTTAGACGTTACCTTGCATACGACTGGCTTTTGTGCGGTTTTGTATGGCAGCCACCTTTACAGTGGTTGGTTGAAATACCTTTAACCTGTTTCATTTTGAAATTTATCGCCAGTGACCCACATATCGACATCGACTGCAAATAGCAAAATTTTAGTTCATTCATCATAGCAACAGCAGCAGTCGTAGCAGCCATAGCAATTGCATCGGTTAAGTTCTTCTTTTGTGCCAGAGTTGCCATTGCCATTTATTGCTTGAATTACTGCTTCTGTTGCTACTTTATTGCTGTTGCTGTAGCCATAGAAATTGAAATATTGTTAAAAAATATGGCATTTTCTATTTTATGTTCGCCGGATTTGAAGCATTTTAGTGCGCGCACACGTTCTCGAACTTTTCAAAAGGTTAACTTTTAATGGAGTTCTCGAGTACCATGTCAAATTTAAAGCTCTTAGTGACATTTGCATGGTGAGGGAGGAGGGTTGTTATCATTTTATTATGGTAAAATGTTAATTTGGTACTTACTTGCAGTCAAGGCAAAGTTCGCTTTTGTATTGCGCTTGGACTGCACTCAAAGTTTATCTATAATGCATATCTAATATGCAATGTGAAATTTAGGGAAAAACTAAAGCATTTAATTTTGAAAATTATTTTTAAGACTCACAATTAGAGAGGTGACTCTTTTATCAACTTTTTTCATTCTCTTATGTATGACTTTGATATACGATTTTCGGAGTTATTTTTTTTTTTTTTTTGACTTTCCGGATTTTCTCCACTTAGTTACGCAGAATTTCATTATCATCTTAGAGAGATTGGTTACATTCATTTTTAGGTTTTTTGACCGACTTTTCCAACAAAATTTTCGGGGTTTTTTCCTACAACTGATTTTTTTGAAGTGAAAACTTCTTATGGCACGTTGTGCGGCTGAGGAAAAAAGTATAATTTCGCGACACCGACCGTCATCGGGATTCCCCGTTATGAATGCGATAGTAAAATTTGAATGTTCTTTGAAGACTTGGGAAACGAACTCGATTTAGGAATTTTGAAGACTTGGGAAACGAACTCGATTTTGGAATTTTGAAGACTTGGGAAACGAGCTCGATTTTAGAATTTTGAAGACTTGGGAAACAAACTCGATTTCAGAAATTTGAAGACTTGGGAAACGAACTCGATTTCAAATTTGGATGACTTTGGAAACGAATTTGATTTTGGAATTTTGATGACTTGGGAAACGAACTCGATTTTAGAATTTTGAAGACTTGGAAAACGAACTCGATTTAAAAAAATTTAAAAAACGTTACCTACTTTTAGGCGCTATTAATGATTTGTCCCTAAAAGTATGCAACACTCTCTGACAAATTTCGAAATATCGCCTTAAATTAGGCAAAGATTTTGAAAATTTCAGATAAGGTTGCCTAAATTTGTCGAAAAGTCTTGCATACTTTTAGAAGTAAATTATCAAAAGCGCCTAAAAGTAGGCAACGTTTTTTGAAAAAATTGGCCCATGAAAGTATGCAATTTTTCGGAAAAAAATTTTAAATTTGTAGCATACATATGTTGACTTCCGGTTAGCTGTTGCTCAGTCAGCAAATTTTTCTCTGCAAGCGCAGCCGAAAGCAGAGTCAGCAGCCCAAAGCAGGGAAAAATCTGAAATACCAGGCCACCATGAACCAGCAGCAAGCAAATTTGGTTTTTTGAAAAACTTTAAAACGTTATATCTCGGCTATTACTAAACTGATTTAGACAAATGAGGTGTAATAGTTTTTTTAAGAACAAGCAGATTTTTTTGAAGTCATTTGTGTTTTGATAAACTGTCACTAGATGGCGTTTTAAGCAGTTTGAATATTCTAACAGCCATAACTCGGCAACGAATAAGCCGATTTTGATAAATGTGGTGTCATAGTGTCTGTAGGAAGAAGCAGATTTTTAAGTTAAATTTTAGAAAAATTGTGTTTAAGCTATTTAGTCACAGGTCCAGGTACTTTCTTTACCTGATTTTTTCTTATACTTACATAATTCGCAATGATGTTTCTTACTGCAATCAGAATAAATTTTTGTTCTCAAACATTAGGAATACTTAGCTCAAATTTAATTATTCACAGTTGAGGCTACTGAGCCGAATATACTTCTTCCAGCAATTTTTGAAGTGAAAACATCTTATGGCACGTTGTGCGGCTGAGGAATAAAGTATAAACTCACGACACCGACCGTCATCGGGATTCGCCGTCATTAATGCGATAGTAAAATTTGAATGTTCCATTGTTTCTTTTAAATAAATATTCCAAGTGGAAGACAAAAGGCCAAGCAGACACACTAACTGACACATTCCATTCTCATTCAACGATTGTTATGCTTACATGTTTGTTTCTTTCAAATTCCGCGTTGTTGCGTTGACAAATTGAGTATGAGAGCGAGAGTAAAATTTGAATACATATTCCGTTTTTTGTCTTCCATTGCATTGTCATATAAAAAGAAAACGCACACATACCAACTAACACACTAACTTGCCATTAAACGATTTGTTTTCACTTCTGTCGGCACTCCCGGAGTGCAACCCGCCGTTTTTTTTTTTTGTTAAAGGATTTCTTTTTTTTCTAATCTTGAGTTTTGTATTGAATTTTCTTTTCTTTTATTGGCGATTTTTGATCTTTTACATTCAGCGATCGTTGTCCACTAAGCTGGAAATATCCAACCAAAGCTTAAATTATATACTGCAAAATAAAATATCGAGGTCTGCAATATCGAAAAGAAGCTTGATCTTATGGTAAAGTAGAAACAAAAGCAACTGGAAAGAGAAAGGTACTGACGCAGTATTAAGTGAATACGACTATGCATCGTGAATATGTCTTCGACGCCCATCGAGCATGTAAGCATTTCTGCTAGACTATAATTCATTAAAAAAAAAGTCCAGATTCTGTACTCCATTTGGCACAAGTAGAAGCCAATATATCGGTTTTTATTAAATGATGCAAAATATTACATCAAAATGAACGCAATATAATCTTTCCTACATAGAGTCAACTGTAAGACTTGAATTTTTTAAAAATCTGGTTACTTTTCATCGATATTTCTTCAATTGCTTTTTCAATGAAAAATCTAACCAAATAAGTATGTTTGTCATTTTAAAACCATTAATTTGGTACTAAGAACAACTAAATTGGGCATTTCTAGCTCGAGATATTAATTTTAAAGTGAAAATAGGTCGAAAAAACTATGAAACCACAATATCTCAAAAACTGTACCATAAAAAAATATTTTACTTTCATTTTCGAACTCAGCGGGAAAAAGCACATAAGAAAAATAACCTCTCATCAAAGAAACAAAACAAAAAATTTTTTTATAACAATTAGACTCAACAAATTGTCGGAAAAATTAGTATATTCAGAAAATGTGGGATTTGGATTCGCTCCTTACGTTGTCATTTTACAGTCGATTTTTTTTTTGGTATGTCTAAATTTTTGCGTAAAAGTATCAGCTTTATGTATATGGAGTGAAACATTTTTTAAATTTTATTTCAATTTTTTTGTGTCAACAGAATCAAATGTAAAATTTGTTTTTTTTTTTTTTAATCTGGACTATTTTTATCGATATCTTTTGAACAACTTATACAATGAAACATATCATTATACATATTTGTTAATCATTTTATTATCTTTGATATGACTTTAAAAACAAGAAAATTGGACCTTTTTAGATCAAGATATATGAAAAGAGGTCGAAAAAATGAAAAAACCACAATATCTCAAAAACTGTACCATTCAAGAAATTTTTATTTTCATTTTTGAGTAAAGTAACCTCTTATCAATGGAACATTTTGAGTGTAAACTAGTGTTACCAGGCTATATTGATCCATCTGTTGTATTGTCATTATTGTTTATGAAAATGCAGTGACGGATTTGTAAATTTACAAGAATATCGGTCTTTGCTAATGACTGTAAGTTCAGTAAAAAAATCTGACACATACTTACATATCTTCTTTTTTTAATAACAGAGTAACCATGGTATGATTCTGAAAGAGGACGTTGTTCTGATCAATTTTGCTAAATAAAATTGCGTCAGGTTTTCGAAATATTCAAACTTAAAAATGTAAAAACTCCTTTTTTGCTATATAACAGTTGGGCTGAGAAGTTCGTAGGCTAACATAGTAAAAAATATTTTTTTGACAAAATTCGATTTTATTATTCAATATAGTTGCCTTCGAGGGTGATACAACGATTATAGCGGTCATACAATTTTTCGATGCTATTTTTATAGTACGATTTCTCTTAAGCCTCAAAATAGGCCTCAGTTTCGGCGATTACCTTCTCATCAGTGCTAAATTTCTTTCCAGCGAGCATTCTTTTAAGGTCTGCAAACAGGAAAAAGTCACTGGGGGCCAGATCTGGAGAATATGGTGGATGGGGACGTTGTACACAAGCTATGTGTAATATAGTTCTGAATATACATAGCATTTTTGTAACGTCTTTTCTTCAGGATTATATCATGGCTACTCTGTTAGAGATTTAATCGCGATTTACTCCGGATTAAGAAAAACATTTTTTTTGCACTTTTAGGTAAAGATATCTCGAAAACCTGTTGTGATGGACTATAGCTTTGTTTGACAAGTTTGTTTAAGACAACCCCCCTCTTTCATTATTACATCGCTTTTACTCTGTTAGAAAAACACTATAACGTAGTGTAAGCAGTTGATAAAAACAAATAAAAATTTTAAAGGAATGTCTCATGCTCTAGTTGTTGTTTGTATACGATCATTATTATATATTAAAACTGTCCATAGACGAAGAACTTATAGGATTTTGAATTGATAACACTTTAACTCGTGCACATGTAATAAGTAACTCCCAAAATGTGACATACTTTTTACTGAAAATTTTTAAAAGTGATTTTCATTAAGCTTTTGGGCTACTTTACCATTATTTTTTTTCGAAAATTTGTTCCACATTTTTGAGCAATTTTTAATCATACAATTTTTTATTGAAATCCTTTACAATTTCCTATTATTTTTGTGGACAAATTTTTCTTTAACCCTTTGTGTATATTGTAATTTTAGCGTATTCGCCTGCAAGATAGAAACTGAATATTCAACAATAATCCCTTCTCTCTCAATACTTAATCACGTTTAGTCACAATCAGTTATTAGCACATCACATATTGGCATAAAATGTTTAGCTAACCACATTTCATATAATCAATAAACATTTTTATTTGAATAGACTCTCTGCTTAAGTTTATTGTCATTTGACATTTTAGATAATGTAAACATTTCATAGCAATTTAATACATTTAATTTCCCAAAAGACACAATATTGCCATTGTTGCTGCTGTGGCAACCCTAGCTACTAATACAAAGAGATAACGAAAACATGTCGATGTGGTCAAATGCAATGCAAGGCCTCAGACAAATACAGCACACGATGATGATGATGATCATCTCTAAAGTTAAATGCAAACAATAACTTTCGGTCCCAGGCCAGAACAATTAATTATGTTGCCTTCGAACTGTGGTGAATACACCATAGTAAATGTTGCTGCTGCTGTTAGGGACACCAATGGCAAACGAACGAAAGCAAAAACTATGCTGTCAATGCAAAACAGCACAACTTCCGTTAAACCAGAGATAAATGAACCAGAGATTAAACAATTGTTGTGTATTTTGATTTTTTTCTGTTTTTTATTTTATTTATTTTCGTAACACTCGTTGTTGCTGATGTTGCTTGTTAGTTGTATGCAGCAATTTGTCACAAATGAATTAAATTTGGTTAAGCTGAAAGCCATGTACTTGGCTTCTTAACACAAAGTTCTTAATCAATAGTTAAGTAATTTTCAAAGTTTGTGAGATCATTTCAGGTTAAGTTCCGAGTGGCGACCATGTCCTGATGTATGGAACTCATTATGGCCAACATTAGTAGTTAATATAATGACAATGTTGTGTTGAGTTTGTCATTTTTTTAAATTCGTTTCTGAAATAATCGGAAATGCGAATATCAAAAACTTCATATCTTAAGAGTTTATATTGGCGATGTAATATAGCTTATACAGAGATGCAAAACAATAAGCTTTACACAAAACATGGGCGTATTATTAACATGGTCGTATCAGTGCAAGATTGTGGCAGCCTTTATCTTTCATTTTATTCATTTTTTTCCCACAAAGTATAGCGTATTTTGATATGAGCGTATATGTGAGCTGATACGCCCACTTCATTTATTACACACATTTGTTTTTAATGTTTTATTTTAGGGCGTGGCACCTTAAATACAAGCGAAAAAATTTAAATGCTATATTTTGTATGCTATGAGAGTTATTTTTTTTTAAATTTGGTATAGAGATGGTCGTTATCATGAGCTTTGAAATTAAATGAAGTACGAAGGGATTGTATTAGTGGGCGTGGCACCTCCCATACAAGTCATGACCGTTTATAGTTATATTTAGGCCACTATATGAGTGTTCCTTATAAAATTTGGTATAATGATGTCGGTTACTATAACTGTTTAAATAAAATTTTGATGGGATTACGTCAGTGGGCGTGGCACCTCCCCTACATGGATAATATATTAAGTGTTAAATTTAGTGTACTATGGAAGTAATTTTTTTAAAATTTAGTGTAGTTGTGTCGGTTACTATTAGCTTTGAAATTATATGAATTTTGACGGGATTTCATTAGTGGGCGTGGCACCTCTCATACAAACTTATAACGATAAATTCCATATTCAGAGTACTATAGGAGTGATTCTAATACAATTTAGTTTCAATATATTCAGCCTCATTCAACTTAGTTCGAGTTTTTCAACTTCTTTCAACTTTTCTCAACGATTTTCTAAATTTTTCAAATATTTTTACCGTTTTCAATAATTGTTTGACTTTTTCAACCTCATTCAACTTCTTTCGAGTTTTACAACTTCTTTCAACTGTTTCAACATTTTTCCACCTCTTTAAACTTTTCTCAACATTTTCCAAATTTTTTCGACTTTTTCAACCTCTTCCAACTGTTTCAACATTTTTCAACCTCTTTCAGCTTTTCTCAACATGTTCCATATTTTTTGAACTTTTTCCACCTCATTCAATTTTTTTCGACTTTTCAACTTTTTTCGAAACTTTCAACTTTTTTCGAGATTTTAATCTCTTTCAACTTTTTCAAAATTTTCATATATTATCGAGCTTATCAACATTTTTCACCTGCTTCAACCTCTCTCAACGTTTTTGAAACATTTTCCATACATGTATAATCAACTTCTTTAAATTTTTTGAACTTGTTTTCAACATTTCAAATATATTCAATATTTTTTAAATATTTTCGACTTCTCAAAAAACTCGAAAAACCGAACTATGGTCGGTCTCCAGGTAGTAATTCCGAAAGAAGATGCTGTCCTGATCAATTTTTCCAAAGAAAGTTATAGTCCATCACATCAGGTTTTTGAGATACGTTTATTTACTTTATTCGGGATTATATTACACCGAGCGTATACTAGTTTAGGTCAGGATATTTTAAAAAACCTCACGTGGTGGAGTATAACTTTGTATGGCAAAATTGATCAGGACAGCATCCTCTTTCAGGATTATATCATGGTTCAAGGGATACTAACTTTTTTTTTCTTTTTTGTGACGAAATGTTGTGATATAGTTCAGGTTTATTTCCCCATGCTTTGAGATTTCTCACATTTCTTTAATTGAGTTTGAGCTTAAATATTCATTTGCCTATCGTAGCAGTATTCTATCTATTTTGTCATGCGGCCTTATGTATTTTTGTAACAGAGATTTGTCTACTATGGGCTTCATTTCATCCACAAAGAGTATCATTGAATGTTCTGCTACGATATGTGCTGCCTCTTCTGATACTGTTCTAAACTCATTTTTTGTTTTGGGGGTACTAAGCTTGTAAACTCCTGTCATGTTCTTCTATGATACATTTGTCACTCATCGTTTCGGCTCATATTGTGTACAAGCTTATCGAGCTTACTAAGTACTCTAGCTAATAAAATACTTCTACCATACTCGGCCTCTCCTAAATTTGGAAATATACTGGAAAGAAAGTTTTGCAACGTTTCTAAATAGTCTACACGGGACTTAAGGCGTAGTATTCTAGTCTTGCTCCAAGTTATTAAATTACATTTTTTAACGATGTGTTCAACAACTTTGCGGCTGTTAATCAAGATCACCTTGTTTTCTGATGCGCCAATTACAAATCTACTGAAGTTTCACACGAGTGTAGACTTTTCCTTACTATTCGTTAGTTCTTGACATCTTTTGACGCCATTTATGGTATACTTTAATCGTCTCTTTAAGTAAAATAACTTTTTGTGCTTTCAGTATAATTTTACCTTTCGATACTTTTAAACTTTTATCGACTTATTCGATTGTATTCAATATTCTGTAATACATCTCAAGCTTTTCGATGTATTTCAATGTCATTCGATAATTCTTGACATTTATCGACTTGTTCGATGATTTTTATACAGTTCGATTTTTTCGATACTGTTCGTTGTTTGCGATTATATTGGACTCTATCGACATTTTCCAAGTTTTTCGAAACTCTTCGGATTGTATATTCAATGTTTCGATTGAAACTTTTCGATATTATTCAATACTTTTTTAAGACTATCCGGCTATTTCGACTTTCTCCGATGTTAACCGATAACATTTTGAGCTTATGGGCTTCTTCTTTGACTTTTATCGATGTTGCTTGATACTTTTCAACTTTCAATGATTTTATCGTATTTCAACGACTTTTTCGATACTATTCGATACTCTTTCTATATGTTTCGACTTTATTGATATGTTGTGATATTATCTGATACTTTTTGATCTTTTTCTATTTCTAGAATATTATTTTAGCTTGCGGCGTGTGTTTGAATTACATACTTCATTTTATCTCAAATATTGCTTTTATCAGAATAATTTAAGCCAATTATCTGTTGAATTATTTCCAATTGCACACAAATTTGTAAGAACTTTCTTTGGGATTTTTTTATTATTTTTGTGAAATTTACTAGCAAATTTGTTACCAATCGAATTTCATTCGATAGAAATGGTTAAGCCTAATTTATTTGTAATAAAAAACATTTGAATTACAATTCCTAATCAAGTTAACATTTCTGTTGGTTCAGAAGATTATGATTATTGTTGTACTCGTATTAACGCTATGTCATTCCTATAAATTTATAACTATAATAACAACAATACCAACAACAACAAAACAACCAAAGTAAGGACTAACAAATAAGTAGCTTAAGTACTGTAGAAAAACTTAACAGTTATGGCAAAAAGCTGACAATAAGACTAAAATATACAAATAAATTCGATGGAACAAAAAAGTTTTAAAATAACAACAACAATATTAAATCTCTCAACTCACTTTCTTTCTCACTTAGTTTCAGACTTAAGTTAAGACTTAAAAAAAAAATCGAAAAAAAGTTTTCTTTGTGTTGCTGCTGTTGTTATTTGGTTTTTTTTAAATTGTTGCCACAGGAACTTTGTCAGCCATGTTGGCTGCCATGTTGCTCTTTGGTTCGCTGCCTAAGGTTGTGGCGCAAAAGCGAAGAATTAAATTTTAAGTGTACTATGTTGCTATGTTGCTGTTGCTGTTGTTATTGTTGGTATTTGTGTCCATGTCTGTTATGCATGTCCGAGCTGCCAAAAAATGCGACAAAGTATTTTTACTAAAGAATTTCCGATTTCATTTTATGTTTTATTTTATTGTGTGTTACTACTGCTGGTGCTGGTGCATTTTAAATCTTTTATTTACACTAAGCAACAAAATTTTTGATAAAATGAGTTCTTTGAGAATCTTTGTCATGTGACCATCTCAGATTTAGAACAAAGTGTATAACAGTCATAATCTATGATTCCAGTGATGTTGAGACCCAACACCTGAAGTTTTGGCGAATGAGCTATGGTTTGAAAACTCTTAAAAACCTGCACAAATTTTTCTGGAAAAATCATTTTCTTGTCGTCAAAAACAAAAAATAATAAAATTTTTATAAAGAGCTGCCTCAACATTAAAAAAGTATACAAGGACATCAAGCGAAGTCAATTATCTCTATTATCCTTTATATCTCATTTTGAGTACTTTTCGATTTACTTCATTGTTTAATATGTTAAATAATGATAAACAACCTATGTTCTGCAAAAATTTCTACCTGAAAGTCCAGCATCCGAAGCCAAAAATCGAATATAATCGATTGACCTCAAACTTGGTCAAAGTGTTCTCCTATTGAATTGTAATTATACTCCAAAATATTTTTCTGAAGTATAGGGGGTGCGTATTAAGGCTAAAAGATTGGACCGATTTTGATGAAATTTAGTTTTAAAATAGGTTAAGCCCTAAGAAAGGGCATTGAAAACTCTGTGTTCTCTAAGTGGGTCTGGTACCGCGCCCAATGGGAAAAAATTCCGACACTTCTGAGCGGGTACACCGATTTTTATGACATTTTGTATATATATATATATCAAATATATTTTAGTGGGCGGTGCCACGCCTCTACCAAGATTATACGTTTAAAATGCCAAGCTAATAAACCGATTTTGATGATACTTATTTGGTACAGTGATCAATTGAACCCCGATGAATGATCTTTGTTTTTACTGGGTGGTACCACACCCCCAACCAAAAAAAAGTAGTTTTCAAAGCTATACTAATGAACCAATTTTGATGAAATCGAATATAGAGATGGACTGGAATCTGAGTAAAGGTATTTATTTTTAAGTGGGTGGTGACACGCCCTTTATAGATAAATACGTTTTTTAAGTTTATTAATGGTCAGATTTTTATGAAATTTGATTTGGATGTAGATTGAACCCTAAGAAAATGATAGAAGTATGGATCGGGCAACATGAAATCATGATTTTTATTTTTGGAAGCGATGGCATTTTATCAGGTAAAATGGTGCTCTGATTTTGTAACTATAATGGTTGAATTTCATGCAGTGAGCGAAATCTTTTATTTAAAAGTAGGCCTGCGTTTTCAAGCTAAAGTTTTTACTTGGTAATTCATCAGTAATTAATATTTCAAAAAGTCAACCAAATCAAAATGGAAGCAAAATAAGCCAGAAAGCATAAGCCATATATGTAAATAATTGACTTTTTCCTTGAAATTTTTTTATAAAATTTTAAGACGGCTTTCAATGACGCCAAAATATTTGTTGACTAACATTCGTTTAAGGTTTAGTGAATTTTTAAAAAATAGCCCACAAGTAGGATTTTCAATTTTTGGGTCTTCAATACATCTGGAACAAAACTGTCATACTGTTTTCTAATACTAACCTTAAGGTATGCTCATACAACACTTTAAGCAAATAGGAATAGTTCGAATAGTAATAGTAAAAAGGCTATACTTCTTTCCCCCAATTGACTGCATCCCTTAAATTGTAGTTAATAATTACATTATGGCTTGAAAATTTCAAAGCTTTTAAAATACTTAACAACACTGAAAATAAAGTCAACCTTTGCACTCTAGTGTTAAATTTTTAAATGTTGTGATTTGTTATTACTGCTGTTCCATTTTATAAAATGCCAGCGGCTGTATGCAAAAATAATTCAAAATTTAATATGTGGATTTTTTTATGTTACAAAAAATATTGTTAGTTCTCCTCAAATTTGCAAATTTTTCTTAATATTTTTGCTGTTATTGTTGCAATTTTTAAAAAATGTGTTCGGTTTTGTTGCTGCTGTTGCTTGTTTTTTGTATATTGTTGCCTTTGTCCTTGGAAACCATTTGTAAAATTGGTTTGTACGCAAATTTTTATCATACAAAGACTATTGTTTTTGTGGTAACAACTTGCAGCACTTCGGCAACTCTGGTAAATGATAAAGCTTTTGTTTGCAACAACAATGATAAAATAATGTATGGTTTTAACAAACTTAATGTATTAGTTTTGTGTTTTGTGTATAAAAAATGTATTTAAATTGTAATTAGTTTTTGGCACTATGCTGTTCTATTCATGATTATAGTACCCATTTATTAAGTAAAATAAATTCTCTGATTTTTAAAGTTTTTAAGTTTATATATATTAATTAATTATTGCAATACTGCAAGGTTTGGCAATCTTGCAGTTTTTGGGTTCGAAAATTTACAACTCCCTTAAGTTATTTAAAGATTAAAGTCTTAATAATATCCCTTTATGCAGAGCTAGTCGAGCATTTTTTGGCTTAGGAAAAACTTAAATTTGTTGTGCTGTACGGTGCCTTACTTGTGCTATGGTGTGCTGTATCAGAGAAAAATATTTACACATTTTTGATATGAAGAACATTAGAAAATTCACAGTAAAATATATATGGGTTATTATTATTTTTTATAAGTTTTTTACATCAAAATTGTGAATTTTTTTTCTTTTCTATAGCATTAGAGCAAAGACATGTTAATTACAGCACAACATTTCTTCCTACCCATTGGTAGAAGGATATCTGTTCAGAAACCACGCGAAATTTGTCTGCATCAATGACTTCTTACTTCAGCAATAACAAAAGTCAAAAAAAGCTGTGTACAAAACATAAATCAGAGCCCATTTCGCTACTCTAACCACTTGTTCATGGTGATATTGATCACTTGTTCACAAATTCGGTGATGCACCCAAGTAGGTTAGGTCAAGTGGAAGTAGTAACCGATGATTTTTTAGATCAGCCATTGTTATTTAACTACTTCGCCGATATATCTGAACCTATTACTAAATCGCGTAGTTTGAGTTTCACCTGCGTTACTTGAGGTCGCCTCTTCAAAAATGCAGGAAAAGAAGAATGTCTTTGAAAGTTTTCTCTTCAACGGCAACGCTGTAGCTTTTACAATAGTTAAAATAGCAAACTCAAAGTCAGTAGTCATTATATGCGGATGAGAGCCTATGTCGTCTGCGATAAGATACTTGAAGTGCTTGTTGTCCCACTAAGGACAGATTAATGAAGGTAAGGATATGAATGAGTTCAAATCATAAAAAAAAATTAAAAAAACCATTAATCAAAATATGCCACCTTAGAGCAGCTGAAGTGACTGTCGGAATTCATTTATGTTCCGACTGGAAACCACAATTACCTAGTCACCACTCGCTCAAAACTTTCCTCAATAGATTTGGGCAAGATTTTTATGAAATTTTCTTTGGCAAACTATTCAAATATATAGATCAAAGCAATTATTTCTTTGGGAATCAATAATTTCGATTCCAATTAGTTGAACTCTGAAATCGACGCTTTGGAGTTTTTGGTTTTATAACAAATACTCATATTTGATTCTAAACAAAAATTAAAATTTAGAAATGAACAATGTTATTTCCATTCCAGAGAATAAGAATTTTGAATTGATTTTTTTTTTTTTTTTTCAATTTCATAACAAAATAAATGCATTAATTTTGGAGTTCATTGAAGCAATGAAAATAGGAATTAAAATATTTTTTATCATTCCAAAGGATCGTAATATAGCATTAAACTATTCAAGGAATTGGAACAACCATTGAGAAATGTTTGTACCAATTGATCAGAAACTAAGAATTTTTGAACATAAATGAATTTTGAACATCATCAAAGGCAGCCCATGTTTTGGCCTCAGTTTTTGTAAATCTTATTTTGTACAAATTAATGTCTATAGAGCGAAGATGTACTAAAGCCGAAATTTTTTTTGGAGTGCTGGAGACGCCTCTAATGATTTACGAAACACATTTTGAAACACTTCACGTCGACTGCTGAAAATAGTTTTTACAAAGGCTACGTACCTACCGGTTCTGGTAATCAATTTTATACCTTGTCCCAAGAACTCTTATTTCTAATTACTTGAAAATGAACAAAAATAAATTTAAAAAATAGGAAAAAAACTTTAATGAAAGAACAATTTGTAGAGACGTCTTTTGGTTCCCTACCAAGAGAAAATTCTGAGTGCACCTATTTCTAGTAAGAAACTTAATAGGCAGCTTAGACCTAGTACTGCTCTAACTACATACTGTGGAGAATAATGTGGTCTTACAAGTCAAAACGAAAGTTGCTTGACCTTGGACCTCGAATTTCAATTCCTTTCGTTTAAGCAGAAAATTACCCATTGATGCTTTTTCCAAATGACTACTTTTCGCTTCATCCACCATATCAAGTTTCCTCCTCTTCCCTCCAATATACACGTATGTATGTGAAACCCAAAAATGGAAAATCAAACATCAAAAACATTTTAAGCTGCTCAAGTACTTTTAACTTTGTTCATGTAAATTAATGCCTTACAAGTGTTATTTACATTACAAGTGTAATTTCATTATAAACATTAACATTATTGACAGACAAATCCATTATAATAAATTTAATGCTGAATTATCTGAAAGACAAAAGGAAAATTTAATTATTTTGGGAAAACTTAAAATCAATGGTAAATTTGACTATCGATTTGGCTGCGCCCACATATAAAATTACCCGCAGCACAATTACGATATCCTTGAAGCAAAAGCGAGTATGGGAACCATTAACTTTAGTGTCTAGTGAAATAAAATTCAATTGGTTTGATATCAATTGCTGTAAATTTCATTATACAGCGTAAATTCTGTGACTAAAACACACTAAGACACAAATACCAATTTAGAATATACCCAGTGGGTAATTCAACAAGGCGCCTCACGGAGAAGGTCTGCTGAAAGCAGTGTCAATAAACTTGCCAACAATGCTGCATGTGAAAGCACTTATATAAGGTCTAACAGACCTTATTTTCTAAGACGCAAAAGGCCTTATTTACTCTCTTCTTTTTGAAAGCGAAAAGGAATCATTTTTATAACGCTTCCACAAAAAGCCTTCTATTATTCCTGCTAATTTATACTCTTCCTCATAAGAGCTACTTCCTGCGGTCATTTCATATAAAAAATAAATTAATTTTTAATTAAGTTGTAATGACTTACCATGGAATGCCTTACTTCTGCTTTTGCCTATTGGGTCTATTTATCAAAAGCAACTTACACTAGATTGACAATACCATATTCCTTATGATAAGCAAACCGTTTATTCAATTACTTTTATTGACGTACGCCGCCTAATGCACACATACACACATACAGGCGACGACATTAAATGTCTTAGGCAAAAGCAAACACGCAATCACACGCATACACACGCACACACAACAAAGAAAAACATTAACCTTGAACTTGCTGCATTGAAAACTTTCTGTTATAAATCGTTCAATTTACGATGGCCTACTGTTTCACACACACAAAAGAAGGTCAGCGCACACATAGTAGCTAGCGGCAGTGCAGCGCTTGAAGAAGGTTGACAGAAATGAGTCGAAAGACCGAACATCCAAGAATGATTTATGGGCGGCACTGCAGCAGCATTTAAGGATCAGGACGCTATGGCGCTTGAAATTGTAAACCATAAGCAAACAAACAATTAGCGCTGATAATCGAATGAGAATCAGTGCAGCTGCAAAATTTTCAAAAAACTTTAATAGCAGTAGCAGAAAATTATACATGGAATTAAGGTGACCAGACAAAAATTTTGAGAGGAAAGTGCTTTAAATTTAAAGGTTTTTAATCGAAGGTTATACTATAGTTTAGTTACTTTTTAGTGGTTTATTATGAAAAAGCTAAATTACATTTGAAAAAAAAAAATTTTCTATGTAAATAGTTGATAGTGAAATGGTTCAGTAACCTTATTTATTTTTATGTATTTTGTTGAGCAACAGAAAGTGAGTTTACCCTTATCTGGTAGCCATACGGACTAGAGCAGAAATTAGACTTTTAATTATGTATGTTCTCAAAAAATATGCTTTATGTCAGTGGTGGGCACGTAGTGTCCCTATTCACCCTCATTGACGCATAAGCAAGCGAAAAAAAATTCGCAGAATTTCAACGCTATCGAGGCACAGCGTTGACTTGAATTCAAATGAAAACAAAACAAAAAGGCATAAGCGACGGCGCCGAATGTAGCAACTTTTTTTGTTTGTAGTGCAATTTGGGTTTTTATTTGTGCTGTTGGCGAATTTGGAAATGACAGCAAAAAAACTTTAAAATTTTATTTGTTGTTGCTTGATGTTGTTGTTTAGCTCTTTCGTAAGATTTTCATGCCCACCACTGCTTAATGTAATAAACACAATTCCGACGGTCGACAGAAAATCAGTCAATGGGCAAAGTACTTAATAATTTCGTTCGAGTAAACAGAATTGTGACGGACCGGAACATACTTCATCTGTTGGTAATTCAAAGGAATTTATTTCATTTAAGTGAAAATTACTTTTCATAGAACTCAAATTACAAATTAGAACAACTTAAACTAAGAAATTGACACAATCCGTCAGTGGGTACCCATTGGTGGACTTCTCGTCATCCGTCGGTATTGTGTTTAAGCTATAAAATTGAAAAAAATATTGAGTTAAGATGTACGGAAGAGAAAAAAAAACATACTAATTTCCTGCACAAGAGACTTTCATACACTGAGAAAATGATTTGTTTAAATATAACAAATGTATTCTTGGTATAGAGCAATTGAATATTTATTTGAATCAAGCATTTAATGTTTGTGTTTATAGAACAGTTCATAATTTTTTAATTATTTTTTACTGAGCCTTCTGCGGCTGCTCTGAGTACTGTTAGTGCGAAAAAAAACACAAAAAAAATACAGCGCAAGCATTTAATGTTTCCACCAAGGTGTGCCGGTATTTGATTCAAATAAAATTAATTTTGCTCAAATAATTGTTTAATTTCTCTATAACAATATGTAGTGAATATTCGCGTTTTGTTTATTTACTCGTATAGTAAAACTTTAAATAATAATATAATAAGATTTGGTAATAATTAAGAAATGATAAATTTGATATGCGGAACATATATTTGACATTAGAACAAGTATCACATATCAAAAAATCATGCATTTACCAATAATTACTAAATCATTTTTTGTAAAAGTATTTGTTTTTGTCTCAAAATTTTAATATGTTAATAATTACCAAATCATGTACTTGGTGAAAGAATACATTTTAAAATATTGAAATTTATAAACATTGACTTAATTTACAATATGCTTTCCGAATGAATGAATAAAAACTATGTATAATTGTGGTGTTTTGGTGACCTGTTTTCAAATATCAGTGTCAAATCTAAAAGAGGGGCTATATCGTTTTCTTTGTTTATAGATCAGTGATGGCACGACTTTGTGAACGATAAGAAATTTTTATGGTCGCGACCGTCTGACTTAACCCTCTGAGTTATAATAACTTATGTCCTCATAGTCAGCATCCATTAGTTCAAAGTATTGACAGTGACTCTATACTTTCCTATGACTGTCATGAATTTAATTGCCTGAATGACAAACTGCGTTACCTTATTTTTGTTTTCAAAGCTTTGTGTGCAGTAACATTTCATCAAATGTTAATTTTGAGTCCCAAATATTTCGTCTTTTATTTATTTATTTTACAAGCTCAGCTTTATAACCCACAATCGCAAGGGCACCATCAGTAACTATACTAAGCGCGCAAAACCCTCGCAAGCTGTGCAAGTTGTGCAGTTTTGCGCCGTCGAACTGTCAAAAATTGTATGGAAAGTTTTTTGAACAAATTAGAAAAGTTTGCGCGACAATTTGGTTTACTTTATAATTAAAGGATAATTATGTTGCTGTTTTTTGTCAATATGATGTAGGTTAATGGTCGAAAAGTAATAAAGCATATATCGCTTAAGTAATCTTCGATAAAAAGGATACTAGTATTGAGCAATTTTTCTTTGAGTAGTCAAGGCGAAATTTAATATTCCGTGAACTGAAAATCTTTTCTGTGACTTTTTTTTGTAATTTCTTGTGCACTTTTAAATAAATTTTGTAAAAATCTCGTTTTTCTGAGCGATTTTTCAGTTTTGTATACACTTTTTTTTGCTTATTGATCTGGGTGCTTTGTTCTTTTATTTTTGATAAAAAATTCTTTTAAAAACACACCTCATATTCTTATGAGCTCTTAAGTTCTTTCGAGTAAAATAAAACAAAGTGTATGTTGACGAAGCCACAGGATTTGTTTCATATAGTTAATACTTGTTATTTTGAGTTACGGTTCCTCTAATATATTATTAATGACTTGAAATTTGAAATAGATATAAACTTAAATGAAATTATTATATGAAACCGATTTTGTTTTGAATGTTCGCCCTTTTTAAAATACAAAAAATGGTAACATATAAGTTATCACATTTATCTCAATTTTTCTCTTAGCTGGTCCCTTTTTCACTAAATAATCCTTAGCATTAAATGGAAAAGCAAAAATAAAATTAATTTAAATCAAAATTTATGTGCAAAATTTTTGGCATTTTTCCATTCTCACAATTATGCACAATTTAGTTCGTATTTTTGCAGTATTTTATCATAATTTGTGTGCTTATATTTTTTTAATCCTACAATAAGCCTGATGAGACACTGTGGCATCAAGGACATGCTGCATGCTCTATGCAGTGTATTGACCGACCACGCAAATAGCGTGACTGTATTAAAATACACGCTTTCAGAGTGTGAATAGTGAGGCAGTCCCAAATATTTTTGTTTTTGTTACAACAAAATACATGCAAAAAACGAGTTGATTACAATTTGAGTCCTCTTTGGTATCATGTGTCGCGTGCGAGTGTTTTTTATATAAAATCTGTACGAGACTACCCCACTAGAAATTATTGGAAGTTGCTTCTAAAAGAATAAGGTAAAAGGCTTCTACATATACATATGTGCATTCAATATAATATTCAAATTTGGCATGTTCTATTTTATGTAAAACATTCCACATTTTATAAAATTTTTGCTAAAACTTTTAAAACAAAAATGATGTGCTTCCTCCACAACATTTGGCGTATCAAAAGTAATTTTTGAAGTGCTGATATTTCCTGTTTGGACTTATGTATTCTACTCATATCAAATATTACAGCTCGCATTACTCATGGGGAGTTGTGTGTGAACCACAACAGCTGTAGGTATCACGAAAAAATTTGAATTTTTCCCTTGGATATTTAAATCGCTGCTAGCAAGGTTCAACAACAATTGATTAAAAAAGTATTATTTTTTTATATTAAATGATTTTATTATGCCAAGTACTGTAGATAGTGAAACAAAATATGTATATAATGCACTGCTACTTTTTATACGCAATAAAATATGTACGGCTTTTAAGTTTTATAAAAGTTTTTTAACCTGATATTAAATATTAAATTAAAAAAAAACCTTGCATATTATCAGGCGCACAAAATATGCAATACGATATTCTATATGAAAAAGTTAAGCAACACATGTTTCATTTAAAGGTAAAATATGCACAAAATGTTTTTTTAAAACAATTTATTTGTTTTTGATGCATTTTATATAAATAATCTTATCGACTAAGGCTTTTTTCAATTAATATGTGAACTGAATTTTATAAAGGTACCGTGATATAAACGGCAAAGGAGTGCGATGTGCGATGGAATCGTTTATTTTGAAAAGCGCGCAAGTTAAATGTTCTCTCGAATGGAGTTGTATAGTGAGATTTGTAAATCCATATAGGGTCTATTTTTCTTCCAATAGAGTATAAGTTTTTTGTTTTATTTTACATAGCGACTTGAATTTTTCATTTATTTTAAAAATTGTACTAAGGATTGTCTCAGAAAAAACTTGCTATTTTATTTTGTTTGATTAGAGTATAATGATGATCTTATAGATCTAATGATGTGTAAGCACTTCTAATGACAAAGATTTCTAAAAAGTCCGCAAACTCATTTCGTCCACATACCAGCAAAATCCAGTGTTAAAATATTCAGCTATAGCAAAAATAGTTGGTGCATCAGATAGAACTATTTTAACGGTTATTTCTAATTATAAGAAGGATCTACCTGTTTTACGAGAAAAAATTTCCGGCAGAAAACCAGAATTTTCTAACTCAAAGGTAGTGGCGAAGGTGAAGGGTCTTTTTAAGCAGAATCCCAGCACCTCAGTGCGAGATATGGCGGCTAGCGTAGGTATAACAAAATATACTGTACAAAGAATAGCGGAGAAAAGTAAGCTGAAGACATATAGAGTTCATAAAGTACCAGACCGTTCTGATGAAAAGCAATTGATGGCTCAGAAAGGAGCCCGAAAATTATATGAAAGGTACCTGACTAAATTTGATTTCTGCGTTATGGACGACGGAACTTACGTCAAAGTAGATTTTAAGCCGCTACCTGGGTACGAATATTATACGTACCAAAAAAGGGGCATGTGGCTAGTAAATTCAAAGCGAAAAAAATTTCGAAATTTTCGAAGCAAGCTTCTTTGTTACGCAAGGCATAATCAATTCAAAAGTTTATATAGACGAGTGCCTCGAAAAACATGTTCCACCATTTATTCGTGCACATGAGCGTACAGTGATGTTATGGCCCCATTTAGAAACTTCGCATTACTCTAAAGCAGTGGTGGGCAAGGAAATCTAACAAAAGGACTAAACAACAACATCAAGCAACAACAAACAAAATTTTAAAGTTTTTTTGTTGTCATTTCCAAATTCGCCAATAGAACAAAAAAAACCAAATTGCACTACAAACAAAAATAATTGATACATTTGTGTTTTTTTTTTTTTTTTGTTTTCAGTTGAATTCAAGTCAACGCAGTGCCTCGATAGCGTTGAAATTCTGCGAATTTTTTTTTTTGCTTGCTTGTGCGTCGAATAACGGTGCAGGCAATGAGGGCGCATAGGGACACTACGTGCCCACCACTGCTCTTAAGCTACTATGGAATTGTATCAAAGTAAAAAGATTACTTTTGTATCAAAAATAGCAAATCCGCCCAACTGCCCAGAGCTTCGCCCAGTTGAGAGATATTGGGCTCT
Source organism: Tricholauxania praeusta (assembly GCA_949775025.1). NCBI lineage: Eukaryota > Metazoa > Arthropoda > Insecta > Diptera > Lauxaniidae > Tricholauxania > Tricholauxania praeusta. The sequence goes on along the minus strand of OX459031.1, from coordinate 22,947,583 downwards.
AATGAACAGAGATCTTCGAAAGAGTGGTAAGACTGCGAAAAATTTAAAAGACTTAAGTGGAAAAGATCTTTCAGTACTGTCGATGAAATAACTGGACAAAGTTTCATAAAGGGCTTTAAGAAATAAATAAGAAGTTTTTATAAAAAAAAAAAAAATTGTTAATTAGTTTTTAGTTATTTATATTCTGGACACTAGTCATTATTAATAAAAAAAGAGAAAAGATCAAAAACTTTATTGGGTATTTTTTTATAGCTGAAAATCAAATCGTAAGTTTTTTCTGGGACAGTCCTTAGTTTCAAATTTAAGCATATTCAATTAAACTCATAAATATTAAATCTTTTTACGAATTTCGCACTGTTTTTTATATCGAAAGTGCTCAGATTTTCAACGCTCTTCTTTTTTTTTTAGTCCATTACGTCTTGTGATAATTTTCTGATATTTAGAAGAAAAATATGTTAGCCCTTATTACTCCCAGGTCGGCCGTAAAAATTTTTGCGAAAAAACTTTTTTTTTCAAAATCAGAGTTTTTTTTTGAAAAGTACAAATAAAAACCTAAAATTATAAAAACAAAAAAATATTCAGAAATGGATTTTTCAAAAAAAAAAATTTAAAAATTCATTTCAATTTACAGAATTTTAGCTCTTTAATTTTTTTTTAAAATTAAAAAAATATATAAATAATTTTTTTCCCACGAAAATTTTTACGGCATTAAGCGCAGAATAAATCAAAGTTTTTTTCAAAAAAAAAAAAAAAAATTTTAAAATATGGTTTTTTTAAAAAAATTGCAAAAATATTTTTCAATTCGCAAAATTTTTGTGAAAAATTTTTTTATTTCAAAATCAATATTTTTTTTGAAAATTACAAGTAAAAACCTTAAAACGTACGCTTACCAATTATTAATTGATAAAGTTTGCTGTAAGCTATGAATTTTCGAAAAAAAAACACTTATTCTGAAAAAGTACGAAAAGCGTGAATTTCATACCCGCGTATCTGAGCAACAAATAATATTAGGGCAAAATCTTAAACACACTTTTATTGCCAAACATCAATACTATAATCATGCCGAATTTCAACCAAATCGGAGCCAAAAGTTTTTTCAGGTGGCGTTTTCGTGTGTTTTACCCCATATATATGGTCGGTTGGGCAATGCCTCAAAAAATTACGTTTTTTAAACGAAACTTTTTTCAAAAACGGCTGACCTGGGAGTACAAAGGGTTAACATATTTTTCTTCTAAATATCAGAAAATGATCACAGGACGTAATGGACTCAAAACAACGAAGAGTGTTGAAAATCCGAGCACTTTCGATTTTTTTTGGGTTAATCTAATGGTCAGGGACTTCAGTTTAATTTATACGGACTTAAAATGAATAGTTTTCACTCTAGGCTGAAAAAATGAGAGTATGCATATGTATATCTGACCATTTTACTTTAATTTCAAATGATCCACAGGAATGCGCTTCCGATGACCCAGTTAATCACGTACTAGCAAGAGGTTGTAATTAAATCAGGACTGAACAGTGATGTTTACCATCTACTACTTAATTTACTAAGTATTCACCCTGTGAATGACAGAAGTTTCAGCTTTATGGAAGTTAAAACTTTATCACAATGTGCGAAAAAACGTGCAATTTTTTGTTAGACACATAAAAAATTCAAATCAGGTCTGACAAAGGCCATGTGGATCCCCGCGCAGTAGCCTTTAACCAAACTTAATTGGGTACTACAGCAGCGCTGGATTAAGGTAGTTCTAGAGTGGGCTATAGCTCCGAGGTCAAGGAAACTTCAACTTGTGTTAAAATAAGCTATTTACTAAGGGAAGGAGGTAGGACAAGAGCCTACACCTCGAGCTCAAGGGCCCCCAAAAAGGCAAGATTTTGTGTAGAGTTGAGCTGCTTCTGTGGGAAACATAAAATGTTCTGAATGACTGAATCTGTTTAGTTATAAGGAGTCTTTTCCTATTTTGAGCCTCGGGCCCCAGAAAGTCTTCTTCCGGCGCTACAGTTCGGATTTTCCTCAAAATCAGGTTGAGAACAAAATCAGACAACATCTAAAAAATATGATTGGGTGGAAAATGGATTGGGAATATGAATTTTTTAAAACATAAAATTTTGCATGTAACAGAAATTTTGAGAAAGTTATCTTATAAAATTTTGAATTTGAACTCCGATCTTGATCGTCTGTATTGAATATATCTTTTCATAACAACAGTTCGACTCTCCTGAAATCGGCAATTCAAATATTACGCTCATAAAGCAAAATTGTCAAATAAAGCACAGAAAATAAAAATTGCATCTTTCATTAAAGTGAAAATAAAGAAACGTCAACTCGAAAGTCTTAAGAGTCTGCAGTACGACAACTACTTAAAAACTGAAATTTCTCACGCTGTCACACAAGAGCTCAAGTTTCATTTAAACCCAACGTTGTAATTTAATGAAAGTGAGAGGGTCAAATTCACACTCAACTAAGCCAATACATTCACAAGATGAAAACAATTTTTCCGAAAAATACCGACATGAAACAAATTGTCGCCATCGAACGTAATCAAATTTTCCAGCTCTATGATTGGAAGGCAATTCGCAAAGTTTTCTACGAATCCCTAGTGAAAATGTATTACAAATTCATTGTTGCTGCACTCACCTCTGATATCTAAAATTCTCCAATGGCGCATAACTAACGCCACCCGTTAAGCTGATACTGCTACCACCAACATCATCAACATCAGCATCATCATCACCAACAGCAACAGGAGTTTGATTGTGCTGCTTCGTTGTTTCTGCTATATCGGACATCGACACTGACACCGCTGATGACGGCGATTGCTGTGGCGGCTCATGTTGCAGCTGCTGTTGCTGCTGCCTCTGCTGCTGCTGTAATATCTGTGCCACAATTGAGCGCAACATTTCGTCGCTGGCGTGTAATTCCCGTCGAAATTGCTCCCTAAATGGGACAACCTCAATGTCCGACGATGATGACGCTGCGACATTGTTGACGTGCGAGTAGAAGAGTATGGCAAGTGTTGCAAGCGCAAATGTTAGCGCACCCAGGCACATATAAATTGCATGCAGCGAGGGCGCCTTTGATGCAGCAGAGGGCAACGTATGATGGCAAATTTTGGCGCTGCTACCAATGCTGCTGCTGCTACTGCCAAACGATTTATGTACACAATTGCAATTGCAATGACACTCAATGGGCGGTAGAAGTGGCGGCGGTGGGGTAAAATTTCGGTCAGCATGAAATTCGCTATGCAGGAAATCCGCCGTAGCAGGCGTCCCAAGAGAAAAGTGTGATGTTGCTGTTGCTGGCACTTGAAGTTGTTGTTGTTGTTGCGGCTGTTTCCGTTTGTTTTCAAGTTGTTGTTGTTGCTGCTGTCCACTACGTAATTCATGTTGGCAATTTTTACATTTTGTTGTTGTTGTCGTTGCTGCTGTTGATTCAGTTGTAAACTCCATCAACATTTTATCAATGGTATTTGCTGTGTTTGTTGCTGTTGCTATCGTTTTCGTTTCCCCCGTTGCCAATATTAAATTTTGTTCCTGTTGCCATTCTTGTTGTTGTTGATTTAACATTTGTAGTTGTTGCTGTTGTTGTTGCTGCTGCTGTTGCTGCTTTTCTTTTTTTCGTTTTTTTGCTGCAACTACATTTTGATTTATTGCCAAAAACATTTTGGCCGCTTTTTCCACTACACCTACTTTCAAATGTTGCTACAACTGTTGGTGTTGCTGTTGCCGTTGTTTTGATTATTGTTTGTATTCCGTTTCTGTTGTTGTTGCTGCAGTCAGTCTATGTTTTTCAGGTTTTAATCAGTGCATGGATAAAATAACTGTAAATAGAGTGAAAATGGAACAACATTAAACAAAGAAAACAAAAAGCACAAACAAAAAAACAGTGAAAATAAAAGGGAGATTTGTTGCCAAAAAGTTTTTAGTCCTAGTGAAAGAAAATTTTGCACTAAAGTGGCGTGCATTGGGGGGGGGGGGTAAGCAAATCGTTTTCTGAACGATCTGATAAGAAAAAAACACCGAGAATGAAGTTATAGTCAGACGGCTGATTTTTTTTTTTTTTTTTAAATATTCACCATTTTTCATGGCAAAAAAAAAATTTATTTTTCCAGCATAAAAACTAGTGAAAAATTATTTTTAATTCTATTGTTCGGCTTAAAAGCATTTTTAGCTACAAAACCCAAAAAAAAAAATATTTTTGTGGTATTATTTACCATTTTTTATCGAAAGATATCAAAAAAAAAACGGCGGGTTGCACTCCGGGAGTGCCGACAGAAGTGAGAACAAATCGTTTAATGGCAAGTTAGTGTGTTAGTTGGTATGTGTGCGTTTTCTTTTTATATGGCAATGCAATGGAAGACAAAAACGGAATATGTATTCAAATTTTTCTCTCGCTCTCATTCTCAATTTGTCAACGCAACAACGCGGAATTTGAAAGAAACAAACATTTAAGCATAACAATCGTTGAATGAGAATGGAATGTGTCAGTTAGTGTGTCTGCTTTGCTTTTTGTCTTCCACTTGGAATATTTATTTAAAAGAAACAATAGAACATTCAAATTTTACTATCGCATTCATGACGGGGAATCCCGATGACGGTCGGTGTCGCGAGTTTATACTTGTTTCCTCAGCCGCACAACGTGCAATAAGAAGTTTTCACTTCAAAAATTCTTTTCGGCCTAAAAAAAACTATTCTTTTATTTTTTTCGGGCTTTCGAATTATTTTTGACAAGACAGAACGCTCAAAAAAAAAATTCTTCTCAGCTTAAAAACTACCGATTTTTTTTTTTTTTTTTTGGCGTTCTGTCTAGTCAAAAATAATTCGAAATCCCGAAAAAAATAAAAGAATAGTTTTTTAGGCCGAAAAGAATTTTTTTTATTTATATTTTTCATAAAAAAAGTGGTGAGTAACACCACAAAAATTTTTTATTTTTTTTTTTTTTGGTTTTGTAATTAAAAACGATTTTAAATAACACGATAGGAAAAAAACAAATTATTTTTCACTAGTTTTCAGGCCGAAAAAAAAAATCCTATTATGTTCCATGAAAAATGGTAAATATATTTCAGGGAGCTATCAAATAAAAACCGTATCTACTAATTCGCTTGGCCGTAGAATTTTTGGTCCAAGAAGCTTCACGATTTAATACGTTCCAAACCTGGAATATCATTCTTTATATATATTTCTTTGTTTAAAGAATATCCTTCTTTGTATAAAGAATATTATTCTTTGTATAAAGAATGATATTCCGAGCTTAGTACGTATTGGATAATGAAGCTTCCAGTGTCAAAAAGTAAAACCTACGGTCAAACGATTGAATAAAATCGGCATTCATTTTCTGATGCGGTACGTTTTATACTTTTTGTGATATATAATAAATAAATTAACTCCTTTAAAAAAATCCTTTAGAATCTACTTCTTCGCCGAAAAATTTCACTTTTTCGCTTAGGAAGCCCCACGATCCAATATTTTTCAAATACGTAGGCTCAAAGGTCTCTGATGATTTCATTTAGCAATGAATGAAACTAGTATAACTAACTTTACAAAGTACATATAAGCAATTGAAACTGAGCCAGATCTAATTTTTTTCTATAATTGAAATCGTGGCAATAGAATAACGATGGAAAATTAGCTTGGATGGCCAAGACGCTCTATTAGTTGTTGTGTTTTGAGGTTAAGACGAAAAATTTTACCAGCGTGAAAGAAATCTGGTCTTAGTCAAATTGTACGTTTCCTGTTTTATAAAATGCATTTCGAAACAATATTTGAGCATTAGAAAAGCGTGAAGAAACCCACCATCAACTTTCGGTTTTTACGCCACTGCCCAAAGCATACACGCACAGGCCTGCCAATACAAATATGTGCTTACACTTGTGCTACTACACAAAATTAGAAGTTTTCTATTTCGCTTTTTTCGCCGGTTGAGTATTCGCTTTTATTTTATTTTTCGCTGCAAACAAACGAATCAGTACGCTCCCATTGCAGAATGAATGCTCTTGGATGAGCAATTTTATAGTTTTATATGAAATTTTATATTTCTCAAGTTTCTTAAGAAATAACAACTTAATATGATACATACATACATTTCACGTCAGTAATGGCATTAGGACTTTTCATGAATGTAGGCTGTGCATTTTGAAAATCTAGCGTGCTTTTTTCTCATTTTTTCTGCAAGTAAGCGTAAAATTTCGTAAGAAATCGAAAGACTGCTGCTCAAAAAATGTTGTCCGATTTCGCCGTCATGTCATAAAGAAATTCTACAAAAATGTATTGATTAAAATTTTGTTTATTATTTTTCGAAATGACTATTTTGGCTTGTAGACATAAGATTCAACTTCAAAATTTCAAACAAAAAGAAGCCCTGTGGAGTCAAAACCGTAGACCTTAGTGGCTATTCCATATCGCCATTTTTCAACTTAATTTTTTTCGGGAACTTCCGATCCAAAAAACTTTATTGGATCCAGAAGTCTTATCAGACCTATTTCATGCATTTGCGGTAGCATAAAATATTCCAACATCTGCCGATATCAATTGCTATTATCGGCCTCATCAGCTCTGAAGAAAAATACTCCAGTGATGGTTTTGGAGCAAACACCGCCCCAAATATGGGAATCTTGAGAAAATAAAGAACGCACAATGAAGAAACATTGGTTTCACTCAAACCAGGCTCCTCCAGGTTCGATCTAGGTATGGAAACCATCAAAAAATTACATTAAAACCTTGCACGTTATATTAAAATTTTATTTTAAAACAAAGCTAGAAAAAGCTTTTTCGAATTATAGTGTGCAATTATTAAATTTTCAAACTAAATTTGAAAACTAAGCCAAAATTCATTTATATTTTTCTGGCGTCATAACCATTTCAATTTATGACTTTTTTTTTAAAATTTGGTAAAATTTTCGAGATTTTTATCAATATTATATATCGAATGCTTTTACAAAAAATTTGACCCACAATTTGGGGGATAAATTTTCGAAAAATTAATGGCTTAAGAGCAATTTGCGAATAATCGATTCGGACCCCTTTTTACGATTGTCTTCTTTTTTTTTTGTGATGACGACATTTCTTAATAAGAACAATTTAAGAGCCTGGTAGTAATAATTATATGCACCATTTTGGAACAAAAAAAAAGTTTTATCCAAGAATTTATGTTCTTTAAACAACGGGATGAGTTTTTTCACGCCATTCATAGTAGCGCCATCTACTGATCCCGACTGATATTCATGGAGGAAACATCAGCTTCTCAAAATCTCTTAGAAATCGAGTACTTTCGGAGATATGACGTTTTCAGTGTCACTATACGTTTGTATACGTCGTTACAAATACACGATGGAACAAAGAGCGATGCTATCGAGGTTTATTTTTTACCTTTAAATTTAATAAAAAAAATTATTCTGATTGAATACAAAACACTTTTTGCTTTCACCAATTTTAATTTTATTTTAATTTTAATTAAAAACCATGAAATTAATTAAATGTCATAAAGCGATACTCAAATGTGTAATATAAGATTATCGTTTATTATAACAATTAATAAATGTCAGTAATTAACTTTTTTTTAAGTCTTTTTAATGAAAAAAATAAAATTCGTATAATAAAATGCTCACATATTTTTACTGATTCGAGAATCATTGATATATTTGCATAATCAATGCATAAATTTAAATGCATATATGATTTCTTTTTTTTTCATTTTATATGAAACACAAAACTAAAATATAAACATCTCTCTTAATACTATAGAACTAAATAAAAAAACAAATAGATAACCACCCCAATAACTAATTCATAGAATAAAATTAAGTAAATGAAATAAAAACTTCACCAAAATAAAAAAAAAATCGGCGCATTTTGCACAACTCGACGTTAGACGAAACAAAATTGCGGATAACTATTATTGAAAGTGATAACTGGAAAGAAGTGTTTTCTTAAATGGACATGCTTAAAGTACTATACTCTTTATTACTTATTCAGTGCAATATCTCACATGATTGCCATTTTCTCTAGAGAAACTGTTAGTGAATTTGCAAAGATTTTTGAAGCAGGACAGCAACGTCTTCTCTACTCTTGGCCCTGCCCTGGTCGAAACTTATTTTCAAACTTGAAACGATGAAAACTCCCCTAAACAACCAGTACCGAGTGATCCATTATAATTTACACAGGTCAACATATCGAGAACTGAGTAGGATAGTGATACATTTTTTTTTGGCAAATGTTATAGGATTTCCAAGCAAACAAATAACAGTCTCATTTCCTTTTACCTTGAAACCAATATTCAAGGTAAATTCGAGCTAAACTCTGCTCTTTTAAATAGACACTAAAACTTTTTATTATTAACTTGTATTCTATGGGAAAAAATAAATATAATTAACATGAAGAATGGACTGAAATTTATTTATGATGTCAAACTCAAGATGACAGATAAGGTAACAAATTTTATCCATAGAGTATTTCATCCATAAGTTCAATAAAGTCGAAAAAATATTTAATTTACTATATGCTTCAAAAAGTCCCGGGAAAAATGATGAAAAAACAAACTTTTTGATAAAAATCAATTTTATTCTTCAACATAGTTCCCTTCGAGGGAGATACACTTCATCCAACCATCCTTCAACATTTCGATAACTTTTTTATAGTATTCAACGTCGACGCTCTCAAAATAGGCATAAGTTTCGACTTCGACCTCCTCATTTGAGTATAATCTCTTTTCCTGGAGCCATCTTTTAAAGTTTGGAAACAGATAACAATCGATGGAGGCGAAGCCTGGAGAATATGTTGGGTGGGCAGCAATTCGTATCGCAGTTCGTTCAATTTTACCATTGCTTTGAGCAATGAATGAGCCGGTGCATTATCGTCGTGAAACAGCATTTTTTTTACCATATGCGGCCGTTTTGTCTTCATTTAATTCTTCAAACGGTCCAATAACGCTACGTAATAGTCACCCGTGACGATTCTGCCTTTCTCAAAATATTCGATGAGGATTATGCTATGTGCATCCCAAAATATGCTGGCCATCACCTTCCCTGCCGAAGTTTGCGTTTTTGGGCGCTTCGAACGACTCTCACCCTGTTCTAACCATGTTGCCGACTGTTTATTGGATGAAATTATGAAATGTCATCAAAATTTGAAATTCCTGAAGTTGACACTTCCAAAAATTATATCGATTTGAGAGAGGTGGTGCCATCCCACCGAAATTCCCCGGGACTTTTTGAACCATGAAGTACCCAACTAAACACTTAGTCCTGTTCAGTCGGTGAGGCAAAAATCTTGTTTTTTATGGAAAATGAGAAATTGTTTCTTTTCCAGGAAGTTGTGGAGAAGGCTGTCTTCCTTACAATAGGATGTATTTTTATTAAAGCAAATAACTGAAATTTCATGCTTCTAGGACAATTTGCACTGGGCATTAACTTTAATTTACTCTGCATAAAAGTCTTTTTTGTTTTAACCTTTTTTCTAACTTTGTTTTAAGAGATTATTTAAGATTTTTCTTTTAAATTTATTGATAATCTTATAAATGCTTATAAAAGACTAAATTTTAATTAAAATTTCGTAAAAATTTAACAAATAATATGGAGCACATAAAGAAGTACGCTGGTGACGCTGATCAAGAATATTTAACCTTTTCTATACCTGCCACGCCCCCTGCTATGCATTACGAACGGAATGACAAAGTGATTAAAACCTCTGTGTAGGTTATAAAAAGCTGCGTATTTTGCACAACTTTACTGCTTGATTTAAAGTTTAATAGCTAAGAAGACTAATGGCTGTAGTAGCTAAATTTTATTATTATTATAAGAAAGATTGAAGCTGTATATTTCAGTAATATGTAATTAATTTGCGGGACCAATTTCGATTCTTATCACAAATTTTAATCAAACGAAAGAATAGAAAAAGCGTGCATTTCTTGCATTTTCTTAAAAATTTAGATATTTCACCAACACCCAATACAACAATACTAAAATACAGCCTACTATAATATCATGTTCAAAAGATATGTTTTCACGTCAAAGCAACAGCTTTCAAAAATATTCAGATATTGAAACATCAGTGCATATATTTCAAATTTTGACAATTTTAGTGGGAAAACTGAAAAACCAACAGCTACATTTGATGAGGCCACTTACAGCGTTGCCAATGGACACTGATGCAAAAATGTGAAGTGTCAACGGCAGTGTCAACGACAGTGAATACTCGTATCATCACTGCCACCAGCGATGTTGCATTGCGTTTAATGCTGGAAGCGGTGCTTCTTTTTTGGCAAAAACAAACGATGTAATTAATTATGAAGTTCGTGACATCAGCGTAGTCCGTGCAACACTGCCGGTACTTTCATCCAGTGCCTGCGAATGTATGCAGCTCTATGGAAAACTATTTAAATTCGCATTTTTTTGTAATAAAGAATGTGCCCAACGGATGTACAACAGCACCAGGACAACAACGTACGTTGTGCAATGTTTGACACAAGTTGCGTTGGTGTTGCTCATTTGGTCAAGTGGGAGAGAACTTTAATGCGGCACAAACTTTAGACGACCAAGGACATGTTGTTTAGAGTTTAAAAACTAAGGTAAACTCGGTGTAAAACGTTTGCAGTTTTGTTGAAAAAAGTTTCTTAATTAAAGACACAAAATGTTAGCCATTTCGTCAACATAAAATCAAAAATTCCAATTTGGAAAACATAAAAATGAAATCCGCACAAAAGTAATACGATATTTTTGATGAACATCACTTGAATGTAATATTCTTTTACAGATGATTTTTTTATGCAATTTTGTCCTTTTAATTCAATAAATAATTGCAGTTATTCACGCAGTCTATCGTTCTGTAACGTTTTAAAGTGAAATTTCACAAATTCGTAAAATCTCTCTGATGCAAGCAACAACCAACCGTAGGCATTGCTATGACAACCTAGAGCTTAAAACACTAGCACGCCGCAACAACCCATGAGATACCGTCAATTTGTTTTTGATGAGCTGAGCGATGGCAACACTAACACTAGCAACGACTAACACGCCAAAAAGTAGCAACAGCAAATGCGACACCACCAGCAGCAAAAGCAGCGGCAGCACACAAAATCACATTTTAAAATTGTTTTTCGTGCTGGCGTTTAGCACACCCTGCAGCAGCTTAACAAATATACAGCCAATCTGCAAAAAAAACCCTTGCTCACCGTTCAACGTAATGCAACATTGCCAATCTACGCCGTCAGGTTGCTGTCGCACAGTGTAACGTGCCAGATTAGTAACTAAGGACTTTAAGCTTTTCATTTAAAATAAAAATGCTTTTTATAAATTGTATTTCGTTTCTTTATTTAGCCATAATCATTTGTCTATCTGACTGTGGAATAGCTGAGGTTTTAGGTTGGTCACACACTTCAAAAGTAATATCTGATAGCACATCGTGAAGTTAAGTTTACGACGCAACCAATCTGATGCTGTCCCTGTTCATAAAATAAAACAAAATCACAGCTTGTTTTTTTTATTAAAAAGTTTGTGTAAATTCACTTGGTTTACATGACGTATGAGCAACATTTAATTCATTGACAGTGTTATTTTAATTTTCCTTAACCGAGATGACACAATTACTCTAAAATACTTTCATGAACTGTTACCAATTTTATGTTAAAAGTTTTTCCATGTTCATGTTCATGTTCCACCATGTTCTGAGCAAAAAACGGGGTGCTTACTGTTTGATTTCCAAAAGACATCAAATTTTTTGATTTTTATTTTATTTAGATGTGTGAGCTTCAAAAGCGATCTTCATAAACCCTTCCAATTACACATAACGAAAAACAACTCATTATCTCAATGGAACCTCCGTTTGAAAATCACTTACTCATGGGCATTTTCACAGAATAGTCCACCGTGACATAAAAATTAAGAGTTATTAAAACATTATCTAAGGAACTCATTCAAATTTTGTTAATTTACACCTTAATTCACTTACCACGGTGAGCAAACGACCTCCAAAATTGCATACTTGCTCTCTATTATTGTAATATTGAATGTGTTTTGCCTTAAATATTTAAGACTGTAAGAGAGATCATACATGATGATAGTCATTCCGCGAAATCTCTCTTCCAGCAACAATTAGCTAAAAAAATGCAAAAGCATCAAACCAATCTCTATTAACTGTAAAATTTATAATTTGATTTAGTTCATGCTCTAATGTCGCATTCCAATCGAAAAACAACATTTGTTCTCATTTCGTGATTGATAACAGCAGCAAGTATGTCAAAAATTTTATTCGAACAGAGTTTCATGTAAATAATTAAAAAAAAAAAGCAACGAGGGCAAAAAAATAAAATTTTAAACTTTTGGAGCTGTTTGAAGTTGGTCACGTTTGCAAAAATAAGTGAAATAAATAGGCCATTGCAAAACGGTTAAGCCACTCTTTAACTTTAACAATATAATCGCATTATTTTTTCACAATGTTGGGAAAAAAAAGGCAAAGCACAACATAATTTTCTTTCGAATAGTAGGCGGTGTCACATCTCTGACAGGAAAATACCTTTCCACGGCTAATCTAAAAACCAATTTTAATGAATTTCGGTTAGGAGATAGATTGTACCATAAAAAAGGTTAGTAGAGACTCTAAGTCTCTAAGTCTTGCGGCGTGGCACCGCCTCTAATAAGAAAAAACGCAGCCACGACTAAGTCGCTACATCTATTTCGATCGAATTTGATATCGGGACAAATTCCTGAGAAGAAAAAATTGTTTTGAGTGGGGCGTTCTTTATAGGAAAAAACGTTTTAACAGTAAAAAGAAAATTTTTATATTCAAAGAAATGTTTCCTATTTTCTTTGTTAAAATTGATCTCACCAATTAATTTGATAAATATTAAATTTGTTTATTAAATTACTATTTAAACCTTAGATATTATTATTTATATAAATATTAAACTCATTATGAAAAATTGCTCAAGTTAATCATAATGGTAAAATTTGTAACGTTCGCAATGTCACGTATCGAATGATATTATGCCTTGTAAGAAAAAAATAAATCAGATTTTTCAATTGAACGAAATCTAACAATAAGTGATATTATTCCATAACATTTTGAAATTAGTTGCAGCAAAAAATTTGCCAGGTTTTGCTGACTTCTGCTTTTTTATAGATGTCCATGAAAAACACTTCCGCTTTTTGTCACGTTCGAATTGCTTTTTTATTGCCTCTACCTTGGAACCAATATTACGTCTGGCATCAACTTTAACACTAAATATAGTGCTACCAAAGGGCTATTATTTAAAGTAACAGAAGATAATAAGGTGTCTCACTTTGAATTGTATTCCACTGTACGACGGTCGCGTTCGACATCATGGAAATGCCCATATGTACGATTATTATTATATTAAAACTATTTAAAGAGAACGCCAATAAATATGCGACACATGAAAAAGATTTATAAATTTTACTTAAAAAAATAATTGTGGCGTTCAAGCAAAAAAAAAATTTATTTAGTTCTTCATGTCGTATGAGTAACATTTAATTAATTCTGTACACGTTATTACAAACTTTGATATCTTACCCTTCGATACAACTTATTTCATTTGAAATTTTCATTTTGTATTAAATTCTTTGTAGTACTACATACATAAATAATTTGATAGCAGTGAGAAGCAGCAATTTGTATTTATAAATTTCTGAAGAAAATCAGTGAATTTTTAAAAATAATTCAAAATTAAAAAAAAAAATCTATCATATTATCAGAAATAACGAAGAAATGTATACCTTATTAAACAATACAAAACTTCGTTTGTACATATATAATTTTATATTTCATAAGAAAGATCTTAGTCGGTAATTGTTGCACA